>JAJKFI010000096.1:4694404-4710728 GCA_029204185.1 Lerista edwardsae
CGAATCCAGTTGAGAGGGCTTTCGTTTGAATTCTTTTGATTTGATATAGTAACTGCGCTGGTAAGGAACTGGACTAGTGATTCTTCTGGTGTTGGAATGGTTTCATGAACATCCATGGAAAAAAGCTCCTGTGCCCAGAAATTCTGGGATGGTTGCATGATTGTAATGCAGTGTTTGTCAGGGTAATGATTACCACATTTCTTTAACTAGACTTTGAGGAGCTGGTGCTAAGGCATCAAGCCTTCTTCCAGTTTTAAGACCTTTTTCTAGAAGTCTGCTGGAGTAATTCTGTGTGTAAGATGCAGGGTGTTTGTTTGTTTTTGTTATTCTAACAAGACGCAGGCATCAGAGTTTAATCATACACAAACTCTTCCAATAACAAAGATTCCCAAGGAACAGATAATTTTCCTATCAACACCTTCTCTTCCCAAAGCCCCTCTGCTCTCAAAATCTACACTTGTTTCACTACTTATTCTTTCTGTCCCATCAACATTTTCACATCGTCATCACTTTTACTGCCTTCCCATCCTTCAGCCAGGCTGTACTCATGAGGCTTGCCCTTCCTTAGGGGGCTGGAGATCATGCCTACCAACCTCTTCCTTAGGGGGCTGGAGATCATGCCTATTGATTTCTTCTCATCAAATGGCAGGAAGAACAAACAGGAAGGGTGTTAAAAGCAAATTGTTACAGCAGTCCTGATCCCACACTTTCTTCAAACAGCTCATTATGACCTTCTAGTCATTTTCTTGAACAGTAGTCAGGCATCACATGAGGTTTCTAAACCCACAATCACTACAGTATTCTATAACAAGAAGGCACTCTTTTTCTGATATTTTTAGTTGCGTGTGGATTGCAAGTTGGACCAGATATCAGTCACTCAGATGAGCAAGTATGGCTTGGGCTTTATAATGAGGAACGTTTGTTCACCTGATGTTCTTTATAGTTCTTCCTCCTGTTTCTCATCTTTCCATTCAGTAATTAAGAAGGATCAGGACTGAAGGGCCTTGCTCTGAAAATGAGTGCTTGATAAAAACGAGAAAATTACCTCCAGCTGCAGGAGTTATACTGTTTATGTCTTCCATATACTCTTCCTTCTGCAGCCATTGCATCTAAGAGGAAACGCTTCCTACATGGCTTCTAACTTATATATGGAAAGAAAAAAATAACATACAGAAGTATTTTTGGCACGCTCTTTCCATCCAGGTTTTGTTTTCTGGAGTCTGAACAATGAATTAAAAAGGTCTGAGAAAATCTGAAATGGAATATGTCTTTTGGGAAGAGTGGAAAGTTCCATACGTGGAAACGTATGGAAACGTTTCACGCGGAAGTGCATTGATTATATAATTAATCAGAAGAATTAATGTACTATAAATTGAGACTTGATGGGAAGAGGGGAAATGAGCTACTCTACAGGGAGTTTGGACACTTACAGTCCAATCCTGAGCCTGCCAGTGGTGCTGGAATGGTGACTGCTGGATCCTGGCCCTGCTGGAATACCTCCAGATGTTTCCTTTGAGAAAGGGAGCGTTTGCTCCCTTCCCCTGGGGAGGCCTCAGCCAGCGGCAATTGGTTTCCTTGGCTCTGCACCACTGATGTCATTCAGGGGGAACGGACCAGAACGGGCGTTCCGGATCCTAACGGGCTCTGTGGCTGGTTCTGGGTTCCCGACAAGTGCCAATCATAAGTGAGTTCCTGTTCCTAAATCATTTGAATGACACCACTGCTCTGCACCCATGTTTGAGTGGGCGCAGAGGAGTTCTAGAGGGGGGTTGGGATGCGGTGGTCGAGGCTGCCCATCTCTTCACAGGCCCAATCCTCCCCTCCCCCACCCAGTTCCACTGCTCCCTGCCTCACTTGGGAAGATCCACCCAGAACACCCTGTCCTGTTGTTTGACCACTAAAAACTTTGGAAGATGGGGTTACAGATATTTACAGTATTCATTTATAGCAAGGTTAATGAAAAGTTAATGAATAGCACGGTAACTGATGTGCAGTAAACATCAGTTAGCATGAATAACAGACAAGTGGCTGGAGCTTTGAAGAGGATATGTGATTGGATTTTCCTAACCTTAACCTATGATCACTTCTGCGACAGAGTATAATTTTAGAATAATCTCTTTAACTTCCTACAATAGACTATGCATATGATATATATATTTAATGTATCTCACTTAAAAGGTGGGTTAAAATGCTAAGCTTAGTTTTAAACACTATTTGTTGGGCATCTTGAAACTTTGAAGTAAATGCCACAAGGATTTTGCTGCTGTCAGTGTAACTCGCTAACGGTTAATTAGGCATTCTATTCTATGGCTCCCAGAACTAGGATGAAGAGTTTGGGTAACAAAAATGAAGGAAGCATGAAAAGGCTTTCTTTGATCTGAAGTTCTTCAGAGTGGCATGAAATCACAGCCACTTCATTATGTTTTATTGTCTGGAAGAGGTTGAAAGCTCACAGCAGGCCGAAATTGGCACCATTAGACTAATAACTATAATTTCTCTATCAAGTATTGCTATTACTAGCTGCAGTAGTTCCTGGAGATATACACACAGATTCATCATTATACAGTAGTGGTTCCTTCACTTTTTTGACTGGCAGCGCCCTTGACTTACTGGGCCATTGGCTTTGGCTCCCCATTAGAGCTATGATCCTATACATTGCATAGGGCATTGGGTTGTTGTTTTTTTTAAAAGAGTATTCCACAGTTCCCCAGGCTGGTTTCCACAGCTCCCTTGGGAGCCATGGCTTACAGTTTGGAAACTACTGCTATACAGTATTCTGGGAGAACTTCCTTATAATACCACCTTGCCTAATGAAGAAAGTTACATTCCTGCAAAGCTGAGTGCTGTGTATAACAGTGCTGTAGGAAACATTGGGTGCAATCCAAGGGGTCTGCTGGGCTGACGCATATGTGGCCTGTGTTGGCTCAGTGCTGTCGTGAAAGTGCTGTAAGGCACTTTCGCACCTGCGCAAGGTGAGCTGTGTTGATGCACTGTTACGGCGGTCAGGGCAGCCCAGGGAAGGGGTGGAGCCCAGATGCGGCCAAATGGCCCTGATTCATACTGTGCACCGTGCTTGGACTTGTTTAGCAGGCGCAGATTCAAGCAGGCCCATCCGGATGCCCTTGCCCTGTGGACGCTCCAACCTGCTCCTAACCTGCATTGTTATGTATCTAGGATTGTGCTGACCATTACAAAGCAAGCAGGAAACTGGCACTAATTGGTCTGTGCTAGCTGGATTACACTGCTCCCGTTGGCTGCAATAAATCACACCCAGGACAAAGGGTATAGTACTAAACAAATGGTGCTAAAGGAAGCAGTGCTGTGGGAGATATTACTATATTGCTCAGTTAACTTTGCATAGAAGTTTACATAAGTGAAGCTTCCATATTTGCATGGCCTCTTGACCATGTCATTGTAAATATACATTGTGAATATACAATTTCATTTCACTTAAAAATTTTAATGTACTTTTGATAAATAGGCTGTGCTGTTTTTACTGATATTATTGTGTGATAAGGATTAACATACCTAATCATACATTGGAGAAAGTGAGTGAAACTAGAACTGAAGTTCTACCTTTTCAAACCTTTTCAAACTTCTGCATATACTTAATGCAAGGAGGAAGTCACTTCCGCAGATTCCACTCTAACCACTGCATGTTTAGCAGGGATGGGTGCTCAACTACTGTTGACTCCACTTGAGTTGCGGAAAAACACTGTTTGTGACAACTTGCATTGATTTGAGTTGTGGACGTCATTGACCTTGATTCAAATTATGACTTGGGGCTACTGACTTGAAAAAAGAAGCCAGGCTCGAAATGACTCAAGTCCCTATCTCAAGTCCTCTCTCTCTGTGCGTGTTCTTTCTTCTTTACAATACTTCATCTCCAAACATTCAGAATATGCATACATGGGAAAAGGACTTTATCTCTACAGTTCTATCATTTTTTGTAAGACAAAGCACTTCAAGAATATAAAACATAACTGGACCAATGAATGTGGAATTGATAAGAATTTGCATTGAGCCCTATTTAACCATTGTCGAGTATTCTTAGCTCCCATTCATTTTGTTGGGCCAAAGTTATGCATATGTCTCACTTTCTCATTGAAACCAGAAAGATCTGAAAATCCTCCACTATAATTGGATTTTGTCCATTTGATGCCTCTCAAAGTATTTGGCAGAAATAAAGGAAAAGAGGTTAGAAGAGGTGATGAAATAATAACTGAAGGTGCAATCCTACCCTGGAGTTAGGCTGGCACAACGCCATTAAGCATGTTTGCACCACTCTTGGAGTCAGGGAGGCTGGCCTGTGGATGTGTGCTAGCCTCCCTAATGCCAAGAGTGGTTTCCAAGGACTCCAAGGGACTTGTGCCAGCCTAACTCCAGGTTAGGATTGCGCCCTGAACTAATCAAGATATAGGAATATCTGTAAAAAATGCTCCCACTGTGTCCCACTGTGTCGGCGCCTTCAACTTTTGACAAGACCTCAGGGACAGAGCTATTGGCCATGTCAACATCAGCTATGGCAGTGGTGACAATGTCTGTGCCTACCAGTGTTGGACACACGTGAATGAGACATATTTGCTTGTCATCATACCATAACAATCACTGGCGACAGCTCCCCTGTCATGGACACAGTCAGTTCTTTTTGCTTCAAAATGTGAGGACAGGTCTTTAGTTCTGTGAGAAGTTCTATCAAGTAGTCCCCATTTCGACATAATGGAAGTGTGTGTAACTTGCTAGATGCTCAGGGATAACTGTGTTCCAGGTGAAGTGAGTAGAAGAATGGATACCCTGTTTTAGAGAAACTTGTTGGTAGCACGAGCTTGTGCACTGGAGAAACTGGAAGCAGATTAGTTTCCTGTGTTCTTCATCCAAAAACCTAAGGTGAAATTATCAATCTGTTCTATACCCTTGAAAATCACATGGATGAGATCACTTATTTTCTGAAACAGATGTATGGGGAGAGTCTGCAATTTCATTCTATACTAACGAGTATGTTTAAATATTATGGATCATTTCAGACTTGCCTTCTAGAAATCAATGCAACCATTGTTTGACTTTTGGAAGTGTGCAAACGAGTTTAGGGACAGACGTACAGCAGTTTGTATAATTGCACATGATGGCTGATTGAAGTCTGGAGGAATTGGGTGTTGATATTAATCAAATAGGAATTTCTTTCAAAACATCTGGTACCAATGAAAACCATACAAATCACAGCTAGGTAGGGCCCGCTACAGAAATGTGTTGTGCGTTAATTTATTTGCAGAATAAAGAGCACATTAAAAAACCATCCATTTACTTTCTTTGTGTGGAAACTTCATGCATTTGGAAAAAGTCAAATGCTCTTTCCTATGCACCTCTTACTGCACTGTTAGAATACTAGTACGGGAATGGGAATGTTAATAAAAGAGACAAGCATTAAAATGTTCTGGTACTATATCCATCAATCAATAACGGGATTAAAGTTGCTTTATTGTTTGCTTTATGTTTGTGATTTATTCCCCGGGTGAATAGTGCTGCTGCGGGCAATTTACCTTATCTGTGATCTGGAATACAAAAGCCTTCCCAGTTTGTTTGCCAATGAAATCCTTCAGATCTTCCATGGAATCTCTGCTGTTGACAATTTTGGACAGGCAATCAATGAATGAGCTGAGGGTGCAACTTGAAGCCCACCAATACTCCTCTGCAATTTTTAGGACATACAAAGGTTGGATCACAGAGGAAGAGCCTCATAGGTGTATAGTTGAATTTGTGACACAGGAAACTAATCTGCTTCCAGTTTCTCCAGTGCACAAGCTCATGCTACCGACATGCGTGTTAAGTCCATGTAGAAATTCAAGTGATCTTTTCTACACTCACCCCAGATATGTCATGTGAACAAGGTTTGAACAATGTATCCACACAGTCCCCACCCATGTGCAATTAACTATATGACTATAAATGTTCCATGTCACCTCCTGGTGCACCACTCCTCATAACATAAGAAGAGCCCTGCTGGATCAGTCCGAAGTCCCGTCTAATCCAGCTTCTTGTAGCTCGCAGTGGCCAACCAGATGCCTCAGGAAGACAACAAGAGGTCTTCATCCTGTTGCCACTTCCTTGCTCCTGACATTCTGAGCTAGCCTACTTCTACTGCACACAACTGTGTGTGTCTAAACTTCCTTCTCACATGCAGTTGAATAATAAATACAGAACACAATTATGAGAAGAGGAATCATGTGTGGGGAGGGGGACATGAACACTTAGTTGCTCTGACTGGCGATAGCTCAGGCATATTGTCT
The DNA here is from genome assembly GCA_029204185.1 of Lerista edwardsae. Lineage (NCBI taxonomy): Eukaryota > Metazoa > Chordata > Lepidosauria > Squamata > Scincidae > Lerista > Lerista edwardsae. The sequence continues at coordinate 4,700,689 of JAJKFI010000096.1, forward strand.
GAACTGGCCCACTGAACTGTAGCTTTATGTATGAAAAGATGGGTGCATCTTGCATCTGATGGAAGTCATTAGCTGCCCATTCCTGCAGACATTGTTTGTCTGCAGGAAATTTTAATCTAGGGTTTGTAAAAAGAAGTTGGGAGATGATGAAATTAACAACTATAATCCAATGGGCAATAGAGTTGCCAATGTCTGCAGTAACAAAGTATCTTCAGACGCTTTAGCATATGGAAATAAAGATTTTTTTTTAAAACCTGGGGACATCTTCAGCTCTCTTTTAAGAGTCCACTAAACTTTAGACACATTTTCAGGGAGCTTCCTTCTTGAGAAAGTTAATTGCAGATTAACTGCACAGCTGAGTAGGAAGTTCAATTAACTGTTGCTTTCTGCCGACCAAGTAACTGTTAAAGGCACAGGAGTGGGTCATTTCAGCTGGTTAGCCGACAACCCAAGCTTGTATTGTTGGAATGAACAAACTTTCACCATTTGTGGGTTGCAATCCTTAGTTTTGACTGCTTAGGATATTTTATGGCTTGTTCTTTATAACTAACATATTGCATTAACATGACCCTTTCAAAAGAGAAGAGAGGCAAATGATCAAAGCCTAAAAGCACTACAGTTTATTGAACTATTTAGGAAGAGAATAATTTTTGTAGAGTGCAATATTTGTTGGTTGCATGAAATACAGCTTGGCCCCCTGATGTCCCTAATGTTATTATTTGATTGATTAATTGATTAAAAAGATTTATATCCCATCCAATTGGGGTATTCAAGGCAGCTTACAATAAAAACATTAAAACAGAACAATATAGCATCACACTGAGAATGAAACAGCACCAAAAAATACAGCTGCTATAGCTATAATGAACAGAATGTAGAAAACACAAACAGCAGAGATAAAAGAAAAAAAAAAAACCAAGCACAAAAATACATTGTAATGGGGAAGGCAAGAGAAAAAAGAAAAGTTTGTGGCCCTCGCCAGCAAGAATGCTCAAAAATTTGTCAAAATACACTATATTCTTTGGTAGTAGCCCTTTGGAGACGGGCAGCCCAATTCTGAGCTGCCTGGCTGCCACAGGCACAGTGGTAGCCAAGTGGCTACTGCTGCATCCCATTGCAGGCAGGCAGCTGCATGAGGCTCCGTGGGAGAAGGGGATGTTTGTCCCCTTCCCCCACAGTAAGGATGCGCAATGGCTTTACTTGCCTCTGCGCCAGCTATTTTGCTGGCACAGAGACAAGGGCCTCCGTGTTGGGCTGCACGGCCTGACACAGAGGTCAGGATCCAGCAATGAAGGTCACCGCCGGTCCCACCCTTGCTCCCCCTGGCCCGTTTTCATACTTAGATATATACACCTGCACCTTTTTCCTCACATACCCAATCATGTCCTAAATTTTCAAAATGTGAATATTCTCTCTGTCTTTTCAAACTGACATCTTGTGCTTTGCTTTTGAAGTTCCAGCATACTCTTGAAGTTCCTGAGAAGTTCCTACAACATCTATGATACCACACACAAGTACAAGCAATCATGGGTGGAAACCAGTGTAGTGTGAACCACCTGCTGACAGTGACAAGGGGAACAACCATAGCAGCCATTTCCGTGATCATAATGGATTTAAAAAGAGTAGCGGTTGCAGCCACTCTCATATAAGCAGCCAGTTTCATAAGCAGCCACTCCAGAGGGTCATGCGTCTAAGTACATGAGCACATGGTGGGAAAAATAAGTACAATTTCTGTGAAAAGCCATTAGGTGAACAAAAAAACCAAACTTCACAAATATAGAAGTTGAAGAGATCAAAATTCCATTTGCTTCATATGGATTAAGACATGTTAAAAAAATGCACATACACACACTAAAAAAAACCACTTTATAAAAGGCACTTTTAAAAATACATACACTCTCTGAGGGAGAGAGAAAGATCCAAATATAGCAGCTTTTAATGTTTCAGGGCCTGGAGAATAACACAGCTGTCAGCAATATATTCTTCTCAAAGAGAGTCATATGAACACTATAAAGCTGCTGTTCCTAATTTCAAAAATATGGTCATAGTTGGTAGTTGCCCAAGTGCAGGTGAGCAGTTCAAACATAATTGTGGATTTGCCACCCCATATGTGCATTAATTTAAGGGTCTGGTCACAATGGTCGAGGGTGGAATCATTTGATATGGAAGACATCAGAAGAACTCTTCCATGTAACTACCATGTGCTTTGTCAGATGAATCTGCCCTCATTAGAGACTCTTTTTAAAAAGTGCTGGAAAGTTTTTTGAGCTACTCAAGATCCTGAGGTCATGGGTCTGGGTTGGTGAACAAGCACTGCTTAACATCTGTGACAGACGGGCAGCCTGTTCCGCCAAATCCCATCCTGCAACAGGGAACTTAAAGTTAGGTTCCGCCAAATTCCCTGCCGGGCCTCCCCAAGGACCTCAATGCCCAAATTAGGCTAACGAGTTTCCCCACAGAGCAGCTTCATAGATAGGCAAGAAGGAGGGGGTCAGTCACCCACTGGGTCTCCTCTCTTTCAGCAGCTTTTGTTTGGGATCATTAGCTGGTCAGCCTCCTCCAGACTGCCCTCATCACTGGCTTTGCTCAAAATACCCCACCACAAAACAATAGGCAGTCAGCTTGTTCCAGCTACAACTGCCTCATCCCTTTGGTGGCTCTAGGGGCGTGGCAGCCAAACTGTTCCCCACAATGAACTTACCTTAGGCAGTCCTTCCTCTAGCCAGTCCTTCCTTCAGGCCATCCCGCAGGCAGTCCAGCACCTACCTGGTGCCCTCCTCCAGGACCTTCCCAGGTCCCACCCCAGCTTTATACATAGGCCAATCAGTGGGCAGGCTTTAATTCATCAGCCACGCCCATCTGCACCTGTGCTAGGCTTGCAAATACCTTCTGGGATTAACCCTATAATCCCTGGTTTATCTGGGACAAGGGGCCTTTGCTGATACCACTCCCTATCCTCGGGGTGGCTCCTGCCTTTTCCAATACACAGCCCAAGAACTTGCATGGCATTATTTCTTTGTAAATGCCACATTTCTGAATTCTATCATGCTGGTTACAAAAAAAGATGCAAGTAAAACGTATCCATTTAAATTTTATTCATTCATTTATAAAACTAATTCTTTTGGTGTAAAATATACATGTAAAAATGTGTATAAAATGTGTTTAAAATATAGTGTAAAAAATGTGTAAAATATACAATGTGGCCCTTGTACTGAAAAGTTTGGAGACCCCTGTTTTAGATGAAGACTCAATTAGCTGTTTCGCCAACCCAGTGCTGTATCACTATGATAGAAGCTTCAGCCTGGTATGTGGCCATAATCTTCCTAACAACCTCTGGCAGTTTGTTTAAAAGATGTTCCTCCCTTTCCCGCAACATACACTGGTATCTGGACATGCCAGACAGAAAATTAGCTATGTTGATTGATGTGTAAAATTTCCTCTCCTTGTTTTCCAGTTTCCTGCCCTCAGAGTCAGTTTGGGCAGAGTATATCTTTTTTCTGAAACCGGAGGCATGCTCTGAAATAAGTAAAACCCGGCTTGGGATGATTAAATAACAATGCACATCCCTTATCCTATATATTTGCTTTCATCTGCAAGATGTTGGCAGCACCGAGGATAATTTATTCTAGGTTTCATTGGCTGTTTTGGAAATATGGGCAAGGCCCTGGTGTAGGTATCTCCCTGAAATCATAAACCAGGTAATTGTTCCATCTGTGCTGATATTTAAGGCAAACCATAAGAATCATCCAAAAAATTTCTCATCATTTTCTGGTCCTTTATGGAAGAGTTCCTCCCTGGTCTCCACCTGGTGGTGTGAGGAAATGCACAAAAGGCATCAGGAAGGCAAATGTTTCTGAATATTGTTCCATCTCCAACCCTGAATGAGGGAGGAGGACCATGGGAGTTCCAAGTACCAGCAGAAGTAGAGGTATTGTTGACATAATGGTTAACTACAGTAGAACGTCTGTCCATTTGGTGCTGCATTCATCTTCAACATCAATGTCAATGCTGTGACTGGTACTGGTAATTGTATTGATGCATAGAGTTGTGATCTTGTAGGTAGCCTTAGACCATGGCCATTAGAGGATCTTTCTATACTGAAGGTGCTGGTTGGAGGCTTTCCTTTACTGAGAATGCTTTGCTTATGGTGACAGGAGCAGGTGTACTTGCAGAACCTCACACTAATTTTCCAATTAAAGTGACAATGCTTTTGGCTTCCTGTATAACCTCTGGCGGGACAGGGTGGTGCAGCAGGTTAAACGGCTGCTGCTGGGCTTTCCAACTGCAAGGAGTTCAAGACTGTGCGACAGAATAAGCTCCCGTTGCTTGTCCCAGCTCCTGCCAACCTAGCAGTTCGAAAGCATCTAAATGCAAGTAGATAAATAGGGTCCAGTCATGCTGGCCACATGACCACGGAAGCTTGCCCTTGGACAAAACGCCGGCTGTACAGGCTTTGAGACGGAGATGAGCACCGCCCCCTACAGTCGGTCACGACTAGACCATTCAGTCTAGTCCTTTTATAACCTCTGGCACAGGGATGCATATGATGTGTGGTAGTACACATAGGATGTCAGCTCCCTCTCTCACCTTGGTGCCAAAGGTCAAGGTTTGTGGTTTGATGGGAAAGATGATCTCTGTGTATCCAATCTCTCTCTCTCTCTCTCTCTGAAATGGGAGGCACCACAGAATGTTCAAGTCCAATTCTGTCATGACCTACTTGTAGCCACTATGAGCCAAACTGGATGAGATGCTGGACATCTGCAGTTGAATCACTTATCTCAGTTTTTGCAAATAGCAGCCATGAAGGGGTATGTGATCTAGATTGGGACTGTGGTACTGTCAAAAGAGTAGCATTGATCTTCCTCCCCCCTTTTTCTTCCTCCCAAAGAAAATCTCTTTTCCAGCCTGATGTCTATTAAGATTTTCTTATGTGCCCAGCCATCGAATGTTTTCCCTAATGAGGCAAATAGCAACTGGGGACCAACAAGATTTTTCATTTAAAAAATGGCATGGAGGGGAAAGCATTGTATTCAATGGCCCTCGATGCCATGCCCTTTCCTATGGCTGCTATTCACAAAAAATGAAAGCAATTCACTGTGATGGGAAATGCAATCATGGGCCTCCACTGTCTCATATGGTTTGCCACCAAATACACATAGGTATTTGTCACTTTCTCTTGTCACTGATTTTCTATTCATGTTTTGAAGGCTTGAAGAATTATGAAAACTTCCTATAGTAGCACGCAAGGATACCTCTTCTTCAGGTTGGGGACAGCTATATTATGTACCATAACATAGCTACCAACTCCATCTATGTTACAGATCATAAATACTTGCATGGAGGAAAACTCGGCTAAACCCAAAAAGGACAGCTACATTAGCCTAAATAAAAATTCCTACATAGATACATAGGAGAACCTAGAACTGCTGTACAGTGGTATCAGTGAATATAAACCTTACCACATCAAAGAGGAACACAGAAAACACAACTTCCCCTGACATATGCCCTTCACTATATAATATGTACTGTACATAAACAATATTTCTCTTTCTTGGTGTTTTGAAAGGGTCCAGAAGAGAAATGGTTAACACAGCAGTATCCTACCTAAAGCTTTACGGCTGCACCACACAGGTTTGTGTTAAACAACATTTTGATCAGTTATGTGTAAATTAATTATAAGCAGCAGATGGGTATGGGAGCAATCTAGTTCAAAGACTGATTAATCAGTTCCAGGACAAGCAATGTTAAACAAGAATGATTTATTCCAGATTCCTGGATCCTAAAACCGAGACCTTGTGCTTCAACAAACCTAATCAATGACATACCATCCAGGGACAAATTCATTACAGTATCATAGGCATCACTAGCTACACTAAGGTGCCTTTCCAGACCTCACCTGCCACTGCAGAAACCTATTCACTAGCTTGGCAACGCCATTAAACATCTTACCTGTTTTTCCACTTTGCTTAGCCAACAAAAAATAGGTGTGTGGCATTTTTGAAGCCTATTGTTTTCTACTTTAAAGTATCTCTGCAATCCATATGATCTACATATCACTTTACAATCTCCCACTAGCATTTTTTTTCTTTGCATAAACCCGATCTTCCAATTAAGGAAAAGAATTCAGCTGTGACAAAAGCAAACTCTTTAAAAGGAACAATATAGTCAACTATTTACAAAATGAACCCTGTGGCCTACTCCAGATGTGTGCACGCAGGCACATATGAACATAGGCAGTGGCATGGGAATGGTACATTTCCACGCTGCTAGAGAATGTGCATGAATTACGCAGCCTTGTGGACAGAGCCAATTGTATAGGTCTTTCCCACAGATTGCAGTCTGATGGGAGGGAAAGCTGGTGTCATGAACCATCAAGTACTAACTGCACATTATAGAGATAAGGAACTGGTGGCTCTGGCCTACTTCCAAAGGAACCCCTCCCTCCTTTTTGTTTCTGAGGCATTTTCACTCCCATGCACAAGCCAAGTCAAAGACAAATCTGAATTAGCATCTGAAGTGCATAAAGGGAGGTTTCTCTCAAGCTTCTATTCACAATTAAGTAGGAGGAGGACAGAACCCTTTGCCTAGGTCTTGCTTCCAGGGGAATGGATAAGTGAGTGGGGATACTTTAACAGAAGAGGCCTCATCTGATTTAACAACCCAACCCCGCAAATTGTGCCTCCCCCATCTTGTTGGTGTGTTGTGCATGCATACCAGCAAACCCTCCTTGGTGATAGGTTGCATGCATGTACGCATGCACATACATCCCCTTCTTTTTTTGCTTTGTAACTGGTGTACAAATTAGAATGTGCCCTTTGCTGCCATTATCTCTTCCTCTTCCACGCTGGCCAGATGGCATGCATACCAGCACACACACCCTCCCCATGCTGTGCCTGATTCCAGGCACTATTAAGAGACTTCTTCATATGTTTTTAGTGTAAAACAAAAACATGTGATTACAAGTACCTACATCATACAGGAGCATTGCCCAAATGGCTGGAATCGAGTGTGATTTCCTGTTGTGCACACATGTTGTAGGAAACCTTCATTTCTTGCTTGGAAATAAGTTCATCATCAGGCCAAATATCTGCGATGAGGAAAGGTGATCATGTGCCTCGGCCACTGCATTCTAGACTGGAAACATTTTGTTCAAGTCATCAGCATGACCCGGAGGTTAAACAGAGAATGTATACCAACTACTATGCACAGCATTTTGGGACAAAAGCTTTCAGGGAGCTACCCTTTAGATCCAGTGCCAAGAAAGAATTCAGGGATTGAGCCAAGATTGTTGCCCAGGTGAGAGCATTGCCCTGGACCTCCCCCACTTTCATTGATCAGTAAGCATTTAGCAGCAAGTCTGAAAGAAATGTACTGTATTCATCTCTTCCAGTCTCTGTTTGTTCCTCATTCCAAAGTGGCTTGCGTGGAAAGCAAAAGTGTGTGATGGAATTGGTGGAAAGGGATGTCCCTGCAAATTTGTTTTTGGCTTTTTATGTCAGACTCTTCAAGGCATTCCAAAGCATGGGGGAAAGATCACATAACGTGAAGACATGTGCAGCTCCAATGTCAGAACTGGGTGCAAGGCAAGTCCTCCTATTAACGTCCAGTCATTAGTAGAATAAGTGGGATGAGATGGTAGAAAGGAACGGAAGGACATTCTTCTTGTGAAATGTTTACTCTGCAGGATCTGATTGGATGCCAACAGTACCAACTAAGTGATTCGTCTGAAGAAAAGAAGCAAGGCCATTGTGCAAAAGCTCTGCAGTCTTGCTTCCAGATGTTTGTCTGTGAACTGGAGCCCAAACAGAGGACTGAGACCCACACAGTTAATATTTTCATTTGAAATAAAAGCTTTCTCTGGGGCACAAAGGGAAGGTAGCAGCTGAGCGTACTCCTCTTTGTCCCATCAGAATGTGCCGACATGCATTAGCCCAGGACAAGCTTCTAAACACTGACCACAAATGCCAGAAGTCCAGCGTGCATGCATGTGTGTGTGCGTGCGTATAAATGAAGTGAACAGGGGAGAGCGAAGGAGTGGCGTATGCTAGGTTTACATGGATTGCAGAATAGATACTGGGTTGTAGCCAAAGAAAATTAGTCAGAATTAAGCACCATTGAAATTAAGTCCCGTTGGGACTGAAGCATGACTGAGAGCACAGTCCTAACCTGTGCTAACCTAACAGGCTGGCCAGTTGGCCTGTGCTGTATCCAGCACAGGTTAGGACGCAGCTGGAAGAAATCTTGGGGTAAGCCCCAGCCAGCCCTATGGAGCAACTTGGATCTGTGCCAACAAAATTGCTGATGCAAATCTGAGCATCCTGGGTCAGGGCCGACCAGGTTAGGGTTGTATCCACCCTAAATGCCGGATCCTGTCTCCACCCGCCTCTCCGGGTTGTCCTGCCTCCGTGCCCACCCTCCCCCACCTCCCTTCGGCCCTCCCCAAGCCCTGTGCCGACCTTCAAATGTCAGCTGTACCTGGCTCTGGACACAGTGCAGAGAGGGGCCAATGCACAGATGTGTGCTGGCCTATCCAACTCCAGGAGAGGCGCAAACACACTTTACAGCACGTATGCAACACTCCAGGTCTGGCGTAAGGGACTTATGCCAGTCCAGCGCAATGTTAGGATTGCACAGTTGTTGCCTTTAGATAACCTGCTATTTTCAACATCTGTCTCACTCATACATGTATACGCATCAATGCTTTTCTCTTGTAGAAGATAAATGGTCCCTTGACTGTTAAACGTAGTCTAGACAAAGAGCATAATCCTGTACTGGCGTTTTGCCAGCTCAGTGCTCTTGCACTGATTCAGCATTGTTGCAAATATGCTGTCAGGCACATCTGTGCCAGCGAGTCGGGGGCTGGAAAGGCGCAAGCAGCAGCGCCGGTGCTTGGGTGCTGCTGAGCCGGTCAGCCCACCATTGTGCATCGGTTATGCACCAACAGCATTCAGTCAGCGCAGGACATATCAGAGGGCATGCTGGGGGCAAAATGGGGCGGTGCAGTGGGCGGCAACAGATGACGGCCATAGTGCCGAATTCTAAGCCCCATCCCTGGCCAAGGTGGCCCCGATTCAGGCCGCTGCTGCGCACATTCACCTGTGCCTGCAAATTGCAAGGCGCAGATCCAAGCAGCCCCATAGGGCTGGCTGGGGCTTACCCGGGTAAGGGGAAACCTCTCCTTGCCCTGAGCTGTGCTGCTGCTGCCTCCTACTGGGCTTAGAATACAGCTCTGCTGCACCGGCCTTGTTAATCTGGTGCTGTTTAGGATTGGGCTGTAAATCTAAGTCTAGACTAGTCTGGACTGTTAAACTTAGTTTTGTTTTGTTTTTTTGCCTAGAAGGAAAAAGGTGTAAGAAAATTACTCAAGATTTTCAGTATAGTCTATTAATGGCATCCAGTGCAATGCTTCTGCAAGTGAAAGCACACTCCAGAAACGCAAGCTCTTTCTGAAAATAGAAGGAGCTTTTTGTCTGGGCCCCTTTGCACGAGCAAAACGCTCCTTCCATTCTTGGAGCGAGCTTCTGTTCATGCAAGTGTTATTCTGGGTGCCATCCTATATCGATTTGGCTTACATCAAAAATATCCTGTAACAACCTTCTGCATTCTTAGTATAAAATAAAAATGCCAACCTAGCATTTTCCTCCGGTCAAAAACAGCTTTTATTTTTTTCCCTTTGAAATCAGGGCTGTAAAATGAAGGCTGCTAAAAATACATGTTTACTTTTTTGTAGTTTATAATTCACACTGGCATTTTTTTGGGGGTGGGGTTGGTAACTTGGCAAGCAGATTGTCGCCACAGATAAGCATGCAGCATCTGTGCAAGGAAGTGCCTCAACCAAGAATAATCATGCGGTCATGATGATAATTAAAAAGGGGAACTGGCATGACCAATGTTTTGGTATGGAAGGCATGAAAGTTGTGGAGGTGGTTGCTGGGTGTCTAAAAACTACTCTAAAAATTAGATAGTATGGATGAGCCATGAAAGACTGCTCTGAGGTAGAACACACACACACACACACACACACACACACACACACACAC
>JAJKFI010000096.1:4710738-4825362 GCA_029204185.1 Lerista edwardsae
CACACACACACACACACACACACACACACACACACACACACTCCTTTTATGCATTTCCACAACAGTTAAGGTTTCTACTCAAGTTATTAAATTTGCAAATGGAATAAGAATTTGTGGCATAGATGCCTTTGCCTCTTAGCATGCTGTAAACGAGGCACATCAATTTTTATTTAATGCATTGGTTTCTCAGGGCAGCATTTACAAGATTTCTCTGTTGTTACCTTCACCACACCAGAAACCTATGAGTTCAGGCTGTGGAATTGGTCCACAGAGTGCTATTTTTATATCTGAACAGGACCTGATAATTCTTGGAATCCGTATAGCACTTTCAGGTGTTCAGAACATCACATGTATTAATGTACTATTTACAACAATGCTGGAAGGTAAGTAGTATTATCACCATATTGCAGCCACCTTGTGAAAATTCATGGCTGAACATGGGATTTGAACAGGCAAAGTTTTGTTGCTTAATTCAGTCTGTTAACCACTACAGTACATCAATAGCGTGATGCACTCTTCTCCATAATTAAGGAGATTATACATAACAGGTGCTTTTCTTAAGAGGTTAGAATAATAGAACTGTAACCAGAATGATCCTCAAGGCCATTTTAGGCCAATGCACTGACCCAGTTACTTGTCCTTACCTGCTGTTGCCACATGGAAAGCTATAAAGAGAGGGGAAACCACAAAAATTCATCTCATAAAGTTCCAACAGTCAAGTTTTGTGCATTTGAGCTTTACAATTCAAACAGTGTTTGTGCATACCGCACCCAATTAAATGGTCTAAGACCACAGTCCTAACCTGGAGTTCAGCCGGCACAATCCAGCCATCCAGCCATCCAGTATTTATATACAGCATTTCAACAAAAAGTTCACAAAGTGGTTTACAGGCAAATAATAATATTAAATGGCTCCCTGCCCCAAAAGAGCTCATGATCTTAAAAAGAAAAAAATGCGGAACACCTAGCAACAGCCACCAGAAAAGACACTGTGCAGGGGTGAATAAGGACAATTACTCTCCCCCTGCTAAATATAAAAAGAACATCACTTGGAAAAGTGCCTATTGACAGGAGACTTGGTGCTTCCCAGATAAACATTCATTTCCATATAACATTAACCTCTCTCCACTTATGTCTCCACTCTGACTTCTCTCATCAGTGGCGTCATTAGAGTTAGTGTCACCCAGTTTTTTTCCACTGAATTCCAGGTGAAATTCCGCATCCAATGGTATACAGCATGAAGGTATTATCTTTTAAAACCATGGTTTTAGCAATTTTGGTCCCTGGTGGTGTCACCCCCCTGTGCATGTCACCTGGTGCAGCCCACACCCCCGCACCTCCCTAGCGGCGCCACTGTCTCTGATACAGAGCTGAGTAACTTTCTCTCTGTCTCTCACTTCTCCAAGGAATCGCTGCTTGTTAAGCCCAGTACCATTTTATTGGCAATGTTACTGTGGGAGCAATCCTAACCTGGAGTTAAGCGGGCACAGTTAGGTCAGCAAAGCTTGGCCAGCACCATGTAAAGCACGTTTGGACTACTCGCGCAGTCAGGGAGGATGGTGCACATCTGTGTGCTGGCCTTTTTGACTGAGAATGGTCCAAACATACTCTTGGGCCGGCCAAACTTTGCTGGCCTAACTGTGCCAGCCTAACTTCAGGTTAGGACTGCACTCTGTGAATAATTGATTGTGTAATTCAGTGGTTCTCAAAGTTTGGGCCTGCAACTCACCAGTGGGTTGTGACTCAATTTTTGGTGGTTTGCAAAACTGGCAGGGCAGGTTAGATTATGCGCATTAAAGGTTATACAAGCTACTACTTGGGGGTAGGGATCACTGTTGCCATCATTATAAATAATAATAATAATAATAATAATACATGTATTTATATACCGCCTTTCTTAAAGTCACTAGATTTCTCTAATGATTACAACTCAAGGCGGTTTACATAGGCAGACTTTTCACAAACCCAAAGGTTTTTACAATTTACAGAATGTTCTATCTTTCAAGAACCACTCTCAAACAGATCTTTCTTTCTGGATTTAGCCTTCTTTCTTTAGCCACCCGTCTGTCGTCTGCTGGCTGATAAGAGGCTTCCCTGCTCTCACCAGAGACGCAGCTGCGTTCAGCACGCTCCTCCTCCCACGAGGCAGCTGGAACTCAGCTTTTAATCAGCCGCAGTTTGCAAGGTCTGCCGCTCACACAGACTTCCGGGAGTCTCGAGCTCACGACCTTGAGATCTTCAGTTGTTATCTTCGGGCAAACGGAGGCATTAACCCTCTCGGCTAAATCTTATAGCCACACCCCTTGGCATCCATACGTCAGGAAGCAGTCTCTAGGGCCTCTAAAAAGTTGGAGAACCACTTGTCTGATTGTATTTTTGTTCTTTTATTTCCCCTACATTTGATTGTTAGCGTACACCCCATAATAAATATTACTGTGTTTGCCCCTTTAACGGTCTCTCTTACCTGTCGCAAATGTCAATTCCCTCTGGGATAGGCCAGGAGCGTGCCACTCCTCTTCAGCAGCCTGAAGACCCTTGGAAACATGCATGTTTGGATACATGTGTGTACATATAAATGTGTCCTTATGCAAATGCGTGCTTCCACCATGATTGAGAACCACATCTATACACATCCAAAGTTGCAGTCAAAAACGAATGTGGAGCCTCTACACTTTCAGCATTGGTAATAGTTAAAAGCTTGACAATTGTTGCAGTACAAATTCCAGCTCAAATAAGAGGACGGTTCCTCTTTAATGGTGTTTGCGTATACAGAGCACGGCCCCAGGCAGGTTTCAGTTGTACTGGATTTTTTTTTAAGTTGGAAGCCTTGAGCTAATGGCCTATACAAGATGATCTCAGTGTAAGGAACTCAACCTGGGTTACTATGTCTCGCAAGAACATTCCTTGAGGCAGCATGTTTACAAAAAAGAAACCATTAAGTTTCTATTATCTGGCCGGAGCCATTCTTACAATAAGATTTACTGCAGCCTCATGCCACAGATAGGAAGCAGAGATAAGAATTTTGAATCAGTCCTGAAACACTAGTAATAGTCTATTTGGCAGGGAGGATTAAAGAGGATAGGGGCCCCAAGTTGCCTTATGAGACTTGTGCTTCTGCTTTAAATTCTGCTTTCCCAGACAGTGAACAAATCAAAAGCATATGATAATATGAGCATTCTTCAGCTTTAAACTCTCCTCTTCCCAAATAGACAGAGAATGTACTAATCTTCTTTTCTTCCAAGCCTCAGTGGTCAGTAATTATCTTTCTTTGGGACTTCTGGTTTGCTAGATTTCAGTAGCTCAAAAACAAACACTGGACTTACCATGATACTGTGATAACTGCTTTTTCCGCTTACTGTTTCCTCACACGCCAAGGGACAGACGGTATCCTTGGGCCGGTTGCTCCACCTACTTGCTCCAAATAGGTATGGCCATGCAAATTAACCTTCTTGAAGAGCCACTGGATGGAATCATCATACATTTGTGCCCATTAGCAGAGGATGAATTGCTGCTGCAGCTCCTACAATCTGAATGTCAACCAGAAGCAGCTTTGGCAGTACCTGGTGGATGGTAATCTCGATGTTAGCACTAGACCACTGCATAAAATGGTTTCTCAGGGGGTGGGTCGGATGCCATCTATCCACTGTGAACAAAGAACATACAACGGCAAGTCCAACATTTCTTTCTCTCACAGTGGAGCAAGGTATTCACTATAGGCCAGTTTGTAAATGCCATCAAATTATTCAGAATGGTAAGAAGTCAGGCAGAGTCAAACTATATACTAACATGCAATCACTGTTTTTAAAATGGTGTGCATAAACACTGGTCAGAACTGTTTTTAGAAAAACCAAGTGCTGTGTAAATCCCTAATCAGGGAAAAGAGCTCCCCCATTTTTACTCTTCTCACACACAATCTCTTTCAGCGGACAATAACCTTTTCCAGGCTACTTGCCCCAATGTGTGTACACATGCATATACGCATATAGTTTCTTTCCTGTTATGCTGTAGCTATAGGGTATGTGTAAGACTGAGATTGTACCATGAGAATCAGCACTCATGTTTCTGTGCATGTATGAACAGAGAAACCATGCACAGTGCTTACCTAGCCTCTTTCCCTTCTTGGCCTTTTTTCAAGAACCTGAGTGAGGCAGATTGTGTATTGAATTACAGCCACTCTGTTCTGGGGCTGGTCCATTCATGACGCCAGCTGAGGCAGCTGCCTTAGAAAGCACACTGGCAGAGGTTGCCCGCTTTCTCTGCTGCTGCTGCTGCTTCTCCTCCTCCTGTTCCCTGAATTTGAAAAAGACGATGGGAACAGAACAGAACAAGAAATATGGAGGAGACAAGGTAGTGGGAAAGAGTGTCTTCAACATTTTAGCCCAGCACTGTCCTCTCCTCCACACTTACTCAGGCTCAAGGGAGTAATAGATGGAGCTGCCTTGTCTATGCCTCCTCTGTCTAACTTTTATTTATACAGCATGTCCCAATCTGTCCCCATCAGGAGCACATCTGTGATTTAAGAATGGAGGCTCCACTCCTTCCCAGCTTCTCTGGTGAGTCAGCCCCCTTGGATTGCTTTGTGTGCATCTCCCAAGGCATTGGGGAACTCCCAATTCCCCCCCCCTCCCCAAAGAGAAGCTTCTGTCTGGCACTGGACAAGCAGCACAGAGGAGGCTGAAGCAAAGGCTGAGGGACATGGCTAGGGGCACTGGACCTTGCAGATCATACAACATTCCTGTACGTGCAAGTTTGTTCACGTCTCAGGAAAGACTAATACAAGATGTAGTTCTGTGTCAGTATAGTTACAAGAAAAAAAAAGAGGTTTGGAGAAGGGAAAAGGTTTAACATTTTTATTTTTAAAAAGACAATCCGTGTTGACTTCACAAAGCCTGCAAACAACAAGCAAATACTACTGAAATTGTTCAGTAACAACATTGTTGTGCACTTTAAAAACAACATCAGTAAGAAGCACCAAACATCCAATAAAGTGCAATGTGGAAATGTAATAGCCTCAAGTTTTTGTTTTTTTTACTGGATGCATTTTCCTATATTTTATTTGTAGCTTGCAAGAAATTGATTTTTTTTAAAATTGCATTTTTTAAAAATGACACTTTTACAGAAATACTTGAAATAGCAGAAACTACTGTTTTATTGGGGGGGGGACGGGTCTCCTATGCTCTGGGCCAAATTAGATTATATGCTGGGAGATCTGCAATTGGATCCTCTAGATTTTTTTCCCCTCGAACCAGGGAAGGGGGAAAGAGGATGTAAATTGGATAAAGGAAGCAGCTCTGGGTATGGGAATGCTACCTCCCATCTTATTTTCTGATCTAAATCAGGCCCAGCTATTATTTGCTTTGCAGAGGAAAACATATACCACACAATAGGGGAAATAGCAGCTGGGAAAGGCTGAATTTATAGATCTCCAGCACACAATATAGTTCAGCCTTCAGTGTTTTTAACTGAGAAATTTCATAATAATAAACATTTCAGAGTAATCATATAAACAAAAACCATCACAAGTTCAAAAGCCTTGCTGAATTTGGGTCACTTTCAGTAAAAATGAGGTTTTAGTTATAAATCACTAACTTTTGTGACAATAGATGGACTTTCATTTGTCATTTTTTTATTTTTTTAAAAAAGCAAGCTGGGTCTAATTCAAATTTGCTCCGTGAAATTTATGAATGTGAACCAAGTCAGCTAGAGCACATATGGAAGACAGAAGGCTAATCTTCAGCAAGGCATGGCACAATTAGAATAAACCGCTCTTTAAGCGTGTGCATCTTTCCTGTTTCCAAGTATACGGAATCTAATCAAGAGCTTCGTGTGCGCACCACAGAGCTACAAGAGTTCACACACCACTCACTTCAATAGGGGAGCAGCTCCATGTGCAGTGGAGTACACAAGGAATCTCTTGATTGCAGCAACTGCATTAGTAACATCCAAACTTTCTGAGTACAATTAAGCAGCAGAGGATACAAGACCTGATTCTGCTGAACCCCAGATGAGAATTATTCCTGGAGAAAAAAGTCCTAATATCAGACTGTAATGAGTAGCCTCTAGGATTTCAATGAGAGTCCATCACAAGACCCTTGTGTGGATGTTTCCACAGGAGCACTTCTCCCCAGAGCAACCTTCTGTCCCCCACAGAAGCCTCTCTTGCATGTCATGGGACGAGCCAAGGGATCACCCAAACTACTTGTACAACAGGCACAAGTGCCTCCACCTGCCTTTCTCCAAGGGACCCCCAACCCCCAGGAGAGGTTTTTTGGGAGAAGGCGTGCAGAAGATTGCTGTGGTAAAGAGGAACAGGAATATCCCTTTTGAAACTTCCTTCCACATGTGGTACTGGACTGAGGATGGCTTCAGAGACATGCTTGTCATGCCACTATCTACCTATTGATTGCTTGGTCTAAGCAGCAGAGTGGAGGAGATCCCAAACAAACAACAGATCTCTCTCTCTCTCTCTCTCTCTCTCTCACACACACACACACACACAGAGTAGCTCAACCAAACATTGTTACGTAGGTGGTTTTCAAAAACTGCACATAATTCTGGATACTCTGATTTTGGTTTTCAAATTTTTGAAGACTGTGTTCTAGCTCCTTCAAGTGCACTTCACGATGTTTCTCACTCTGAAAAGATAAAGAAACATTATTAGTTAAATATGAACACAGATTATTTTAAAATGGCTCATGTTTAAGTGACCACCAAATTTAATGAAAATGCTCCTTAAAAAAATAAAATACGTTCATTCCCCCAAAATAGTAAATGTTCACCAAATTTTAGACCACCTAATAATTCTAAAGTGCTAACCACATATTGAGTTCTTGTCATTTTCGTAAAGTATTTGACAGTTAAAAAATGATTTTGTCTCCCCAAAATAGTGAATTTTCATAACGTAACTCGAACCCGAACCCTGCATTTGGGGCGTATAATTCAGCTAGCTAAATAATAGCATTGTTGCGCAAATGTCATGTATACATCTGGTGAACATTTACTAAATTTGGTATAACCATGGTTTGTTTTTGGACCACAGTGCTAGAGGCTCACAGTTTAATTTGGTAAGAACTTAATTTGTCCCCTTTTTAAATGCCTGATGATTCAAAGTTCTTAGTATTTCTCCTCCAAAAGAGAACCAAACTTTTTGTCATAATGTAAGCCACAGGATCTTACTGTCTAAACGGTTCCCAAATTGTGGGATGGGACCCACCAGTGGTTTGCAAACCACCAAGTGCAGCCATATTGAAAATATGGGAAGATGGGATGCTGGAAAGGGGGAGGGCTGTGTGGTTGTTTTGCTTGTGTCAAGGTTGTAAAAAGTCTCCCCCCCCTTTTCTGATTCACTTCGCTATTGGAAAATGGCTGAGAAATAATCCAACTTATTGCTGCATTCTCAGGAAAGCAGCAGACTCCTGTGTCACAATGATGGCACTTCCAGCCGTGATATCACTTCTGGTGGGTCCCAGACAAAGCATCATTCTAAAAAGTGGGTCCTGGTACTAAAACATTTGTACCACTGGTCTAAATCACTTTGTAACTGAAAACAAGCCAATGGAAATCACAATAAGCAATTCTTACAGGTGCAACCTAACTGATCAATAATTTATGTTATGAAGTAACTGAGGCATCCTCTAACACCTGCAATCTTAGAACTACTGTGGTTTAAAAAAAAACTACACATGTTACCTATTTCAAATACAATTTTGATACCAAAGTGGTAGTTCACATAAAGCGAATGATAGCACATTTTATTGGAGCCATTCATAATTCACCAGTCCCATAAAATCTATACAGCATTCTCAGGACCTACTTTTATGTTTATTAGAACACAATCTTTAATACAGTGCAGGTGGATAAGATAAATGTCAAAACTGACCCAAAATTTGTAAGGGATGGGTATTTTTTTAATGCAATTCTCACTCCTAGTTAAAAGCAGTCAAACAGATGATGTTCTTGGGACTTGTTCTGTCACTGTGATACCCTGTTATATCATATTTTGGAGTTCTGGGCCTTGTTAGTGGAGTATTTACAATTTATCCCACTTCCAGCAACATCATTTCACCAGAAGCGGAACAATCTGTTCTGTGTTTTGCCTTTCCACAATATTTCTCAAATTATTTCTCTGTGTGTGTATATGTGTGTGCGCATGAGCGTGCTCTGTATGAAGTTCATGACACTCTAATGATGAATGTGAATAATATTAATTGCATATTTATTTTTAACGAACAGGCTAAGTAAAGTTGAAGTAGAAAATGCTTAAAACAAATATTCTGGCCTAAAAAATGGGGAAAATTCTGGTGGAGAAACAAAAACAGTACTCCCACAGGTTGGGGCTGCGCTGGAGCTCACCATGAGGTAAGGGGAATGTTTCCCTTTGCCCCAGGGTAAGACCCAGCTGGGCTGATGGGGCTCCTCAGATGTGCACCTGCTGTTTAGCAGGCCCAAGTCCAAGCAGCCAGGAGGGGTCACTATAAGGGCCGCCCAGCCTGGGGACAAGGGTTAGAATACGGCCTAACTGATGTGGTCCTATCTCCTTCCCCCTCCCTGGGCTGGCCCTCCTGCCCTCTGCCCTGTTATGCTGCCTGCCGCTGGCATGCCCTCAGCGCGGGCCTACACTGGCAGAACTCAGCCAGCGCTCGGCTAGCACAGCTGACGGGTGGCACTGCAGCCCAGGGCCCAAATCTGTGGCAGCCCAAATGTGCACGTCTGCAACTGCGCTGGGCTGGCACAAGAGTGCTGCACTGGCGTAATGCTGGGTAAGGATTGCACTCTAATACAACTGCCTCTTTTGAATCCTATTACATTTCTGAAGGATAAAAAAAAAAGCTACAATCACATTTGCAGAAAGGTGTGCCATTGTTAAAATCTGCATAAGCAAGAATTTCAGGTGCAAGCAGTTCACTGCCCCCCTCCATGTAAGTGATGAAATTAAATATTGTGGATGGGGTCAGGCATATTCACACACCCCAGTTTTTCTTCAAACAGCAGCTTTGCTGCTTGGCATCGCAACACTGATACATGTATAGACTTTCCATCAGACGCATCCACAAGGAGGAAAGGCAAAGATCACTTGTGCTTCTACCATCAAGTAAAAAGTGTACTAATGAAAGGAATACTATGTTGGGGCTAGAACATATTTTAAACTGGACAATGCAAATGAGGGGGATTTGGAGGTGTTCAAAGGCAACCAAACAGCATGATGAACTGACAAGTCACTGTGAATGAGAGAACAGCAACTAATTAAATAGGGTCTAAGTGCCTCTGAAGCACAGTGGCAAAACAATTACTAGTTTGGGATGCACAGTTTGGAAGTGGAAGGCAGGAGGGAATTAATCTTGCAACCATCCAGTGCTTCCAAAGCCTTGGAAACAACTAGAGGATGATCCCCCTGCCCCCCCTTTACAGCTTCAAGCTAGGGCTTGTTTTCACACTGCTTCTGAAATACTTGGAGTACCTCTGAAATGTAACAGGATAGGCAGGAACAGCAGAAAGCTGGGGAGAATTATAGGAATTTCTTACCTAGAGAATTCCTCTTCTGGGATGAGAAAGGGTGGCATTTGGGACCT
Organism: Lerista edwardsae; assembly: GCA_029204185.1. NCBI lineage: Eukaryota > Metazoa > Chordata > Lepidosauria > Squamata > Scincidae > Lerista > Lerista edwardsae. The sequence continues at coordinate 4,720,307 of JAJKFI010000096.1, forward strand.
ATGGGAATGCCCCTCCTACTCCTGAAGGCAGGGCCGGATTGAAGATCTAGACTACCGTAGGAGGCCATCCCTGCCCCCAGTCCGGCCCTGCCTTCCAGAGGACAGAGTCGTGAGGTTGCTGAGCTCTTCAGGGCTCAGCAGAAGATCTAGATAGAAAAGAGTATTTCTTCCTACCTGTATATTTTTCTTCTTCCCTGTCATCTTCCTTCCCCTGTGTGTCAGTCTGGTCAAGTAGATGCCCGCTGCAGCCGGATCACGGGGCTCTGTGGAAGGCCTGTGGCATTCCGTGGCCTTATCCCATCTGGCCGAGGATTGCGGGCTGCTGCGACGCTGCGGAAGAGCGGACCCCCCCCCCCCGCAGGCCATCGCTGCATGCGTGGCTCATGCTCTGAGCGGCCTATGGCCCCGAGCAGAGGAGCTTGAATCGCGGCAACAGAGATTGCACCTCCCGGCTGGACTTGACCTCATGCTAAGTGCTATTTGGAAAAAAGCTCCACCTGGAGGAGGGGCAGTGTCCTGGCATTTTCAAATTTGTGGCAACATTCAGGGACCCCTAAGTTTCAATGTAATATGAGTTTCATTAAGGTAGATGCTATGTGCTACAAGTTGGGTGTGTCGTGTATTTCAGCCTCACTAAAGTACAGAGAAAAGCAGAAATGTGGCACTTTCAGGCTGCATTTCAATCATCCCTGAGCCAGATAACCTGCTATCAGAAAAGTCCAAAAACACTAGAGCAAAGAAATGTCTACTCACTGTGCTCAATTTTCTAGATAGCTGTTTGTGTTCTTCCTTTTTCTGTCTCAATGCATTTTCAAGATCCAATATTTTCAACTGAAGCAATTGCTCTTTTGATGTACTTTTTTCCTCCTCCTCTGCTAGCTGCAACAATACAAGTTTGGATCTATACCATACATCTAAACATGCTTGTGAAACCATTAGCTTTGCAGTTTCAATACCAAATGTTCATAGCAGCTTTCATCAAGGTGATATATGGTGCTTGCACACTCAGAAAGTGCTACACAATATTTAATTATGAGTTACGGATTAGAGGAACGCAACTAGTTCTGACATGAAAGTTATATGAAATAGAAAATTACCAAACAGTACCAAGTATGTTTATTAATTATCTCTTCCTATTGTATTATATCTCCTTTTGGCTTCAGTTTTATGGTATATAGGCAGGCCCCTGTATCTGTGGGGATTCCATCCTGGGCCCACCCTTCACCACAGATTAGCTACAGAGAGGCTAACAGGAAGCAGGAACTGTCCTGTTTCCTGTTAGGGGGCCTCTAGCATGGAGGCTGATTGCCCACACATCACATTGCTTTGTTTACACATGTTTACAGCAAGAAACATCTGCACTTCCAGCGCAACTACAAACGAAATAAGGTAATATAATGGACACGGTGGGGGGGAAGGACCCATGGATCACTGAATTCAGGGATACTGGATCCGCAGATATGAGGGACCGGCTGTATCTTCTAATCTTCTAAAACAATCCTTTCAATACAGAAATAAGTATAATTGTTTCTCAGGGTTGGATTCATGCATTGGACTGTTCCCAATTCTTCACAACATACCATTTTCCAGAGGACACATTTCCCCCCCCCTCCTCTGTATAGGGACGTGCATAGAGAGGGGCAAACAATGGCTACAGATATCTCTATTTAGCATACGGCTTCTTCAGATGAGTATTTGACATCTGAACAACAGTGACATGTCTGACAGCTGGGACAGTTGCATGCCTCACTCACTGGAATGCTTACACACGTTACAAAGGCATATTCTTGTGGCCATTTACATGCCATTTCCTTACATATGTATTCCATATGTGAGTAAATAAATTAGTACGCAAAGCTGCCCTAGACATTATTATAGAAAGATGACCCCCCCCCCGGTAACCCCTTTCTTTAATCATTGGGTATGGGCTGTTTTATGATGTTTTTATGGTATAGAGCATAGAGGTTTTCAGCTGCTCCTATGTATTGTTGTGAGTTGGTTTTTATCTTTATTTTTGATGCGTTTTTTTAGTTATTGTAAATTATTATGGTACGCCATTTTGAGTGTCTGAAGAAGTGAGACATAAACCTTTCAAATAAATAGAAAAAGTATGATATTCTTATAACAAAATCTATCGTTGATCCATAAACTGCTGTGTTCTGTGCCCTTCCTCCTTTGTAATTAAACTAGAGGTTCTTATCTCTACAATGCAGTGCATTACGTTCTGACAGCAACATACAGAATAACTTACATTAACACTAGGCGGTTTTGGATGCAACACACAGCAGAAGCCTGAACTGGCTCATTTCGTCCTCTTATCAAGCTTATATATCTGGTATGGAGGCCAGTATCTCCCCTGAGGAGGTGTGCATTCTTCCAGATTCCAAAGTATGGAGTGGAACATGCATTACCAGCCACAAGTAATCCGTCCTTCATTGTCTTAACACAGAGTAATGAAACTCAAAACTTCTCTTCACTTGGAATTTTCCCACATCCTACTGCAGGATTGAATGGGGTTTTTTGGGGTGGGGGGAATCTAAGTGCCTGCAGTGGGTCTCATATGTTCATTAACACTTGGGAATGCCAACAGAAGAGAAACCTCAGCACCATATGGAAGCTGTTTCCCTAAAGTTTGGCCCCATTTGGTTCTGGTAATTTTAACAGCACCGCCATAAAAACTGCCTCAGCCACACATGGAAAGTTGCTTCATCTAAACAGCTTCTTGTGTGAAGCAACTCGGCCCGCACACTTGCATTTTCAAGGGGCAGCTACACCATTAATCAATGCATGCATCCAACCTAAAATATAGATTAGTTTAAGGTGCTCCTTCCTGGCATTTAATTTAAGCCAGGATTTGGCTCTGGAACCAATTTAAATGGCAGCGCTCAATCTGGAATGTGTGAAGTCATAAGAAAGGAACACTGAGGGGCATATATAGAGCATACCTTTACCTCAGCAGTAATAATACTTAGAATTTGCATAGTGCTTTTGAGTGTTCAAAAGCACTTTGCATGTATCGTATCATCTTCTTGTAATTCCTACCATGACCCCATAAGGTTATGTATTATTATTCCCACATTGTATCTGGGGAGCCGAGGATGAGAGTGGGCCTCAGGCCACCTAGTGAATTAGTATTAAGAATATTTAAATACCGCTTTTCAACAAGAGCACTTCACAAAGCAGTTTGATAGTAAAATAAATCAAGAGGTTTTTTTTTTTTTAATGGAAGAGACAAGAATTGAACTCTAACTTCCAGATTCGTAGCAGAATGTCTTAGCTATTATGCTACACGCACAAAGTGATGAGGAATCACAAATTTCATCCATCTATAGGGAAAGTGCTTCCAGAACAAAGGGTATGACTTCCAGACAGGCTTCTTTGAGGCCCAGAATTTTCAGAAGGTAAAGTGAGCCTCCTTCATGAGGACTTCTGCTTTGACACATGGATTTGGCACAGATACATATTTGATCTCAAATACCCACAACACTTCTAAAAAGTGAATTTTACTGAACACTGAATAAATACATTAATAAATAATGTGCATTTTTTTTAAAAAAAATTACTTTTTTCCTTCCATCTTCTAAAGCGACTTCCAGTTGTCTGGTTAAAGCATCATAATTTGCCACTTTCTGTTTGAACAGCAGTTTGGTTTTCTGAAGATCCTCTTCTTGCTCAGACAACTGACTTTCAAGTTCTTGGTTTTCCAATTCCATTTCTTCCAATTTCCTTAAGAGAAACACAGCTTTATTTACTTATTGCACTTCAATCCCACCCTTCTTCCAAGGAGCTCAGGATGAAGTAACTTGATTCAACCCCCTTTTATCCTCACAACCCTGCCAAGGTAGTTTAGGATGAAAGAAAATGACTGAGCCAAGGGTACTCAATGAGCTATAGGTCAAGTTGGGATTTGAATCTGGGTCTTCCCACTCTTTGTACAACACTCAAAGCACTACAACAGGCATGCACAAAACAAATACAGGTGTAAGATTACAACTGAAGGGATGGAAGTGGGGGAGATTATTCTGAATGACATTTACCTTTGAGCTTCTTCATATTTCATCCTAATGATGTAATTTGTCTCTTCTAAATAATGTTGGTTCAAGAAAGTGTCGTCATTCTCGGCCTGTAAAAACAGTGATTCCAGCTAATTTAAACAGAGCAGCGTATAGAGAATGGAGTTCCAGCAAGTTAGCCTTGTGCAATCTTTCATAGTAGCATCAGCAAGATTGAAGACAACTGCATTTGATTCTGTTTGACAAGAGTATGAGATCATCCAAACCAGGAGTCATCAATACTTGTCACGGCACGTCTGTGGAGTTCCCTCATGACAAATGAGTATTATCTTCCATCTTGATGTACAGATTTAGTTTTCCTCAATAATCCTTGTATTAACTGTGCTACATAGCTTGAAACACTGTTCAAATAATAAAAATTTATATCTGGGTTTGTCCCTCTCACAGCAGTTAGTTAAGGAGAAGATAGACTCCTTTCACGCCCTTAAAACAGTATATGGTTTTATGTCCCGTTTTTGTGTTTTGTTGGGGAACAAGTGGGATGAGAGAAATTCATGAAACTTAATATAGACTGTTTTGATAGATATGCGCATTGATTGTCCTAATTGCCTGGAGGTGCACATCTCCCACTGATATGCTATGTCACCTATTGCATTGTCAATTAGGCACCAGGTGAAATAGTGCACCACATGGAGGATAGGGGGAAAAGTGTACCGCTCATGCTATTGAAAGTGCCAGTCATAGTAATGCCTGAACCAATCCTTTGAAAGTGAATTATTACATAAGATATCTGTACCCAGCCATACCCATTCCTTAGGACCAAACTAGATATGCTGCGAGAGCTGTGTGTGGGACTCTCGACAGGCACCCTCCCCCCATCAAGTCTGGTTCTCTGAGCTGGCTTTTGGACAAGAGCCAAAAAAATTGGGACTCCTACACATGCAGCCCCCATATCATGCCTAGCTTGGCTCTTTGAGATTGCAACGTCGACAAAATGGCTGAAAGCTGTCTCTAAGCTACACCACCTCTCTTTGAAACGCAACTTGGACCCAGTTCATACATTCACCAATGGTTGGCCCTGAAAGTGGAGGACTGCATGGTGGAGGAGTGGTGCTGCAAATTCCTTACTTCTTCTATGCTGATAACAGCCCTGTGTGAATTTGACATGATCACTAAACAGTATGGAAGTGCAGTTCGTGTCATCTTCTCGCTCTCAAAAAGAAAAGGGAGTAGAAGGAGTATTGTATGAACTGGCGCCTCATGCCATTAGGTGTGTTCGTTCACATGGGAAGTTATCTGTACTGGTCCTACACTGTGCCATGTCACTGCTAGCCCATGGTGGATTCATGACCCAAGGTCTGATTCTTTGCTCTTCTGCATCTAGAATTGTTCTTATTCATGCTATCAAACACCTAATGTATGAGTTTCAAATAAAGCACAACCATATATATTTTGAAGGGCACATTCTTCCAAATATGGGTAAGTTGGAAGAAAAAAAGAATAAAAATAACATCATGCAAATGCTATTCAGATTAATTTGCAAATCTTGCAGCCTTAACAAAAGCAATGCAAAACACGACTTCCCTCCATACAAACCTACCCCATCTTTAGATAATCCTCTGAGGCCTTTATCAGGATGCTGCCACCTTGTGAGGCGAGGCATGTGGTTTCCAGAGAGAGGGTCTTTTCAATGGTGGCTCCTCATATTTAAAACACTTGCCCCAGATTCAGTGGGCATTTCATTGGATAATATTTGGGCACCAAGTCAAAACAGTCCTAATTGGCAATGTTTTTAATGGAGTCTTCACTGTTTTAGTGGTCCTGGTTTTAATTTTTGCTATTGACTATCCTACTGCCCATTTTTTAGTCCTTTAATTTCACTGACATACTGTTTTCTTTTTAAATTCTTGTGTAGAGCTTTGGATACTTTGCTAGAAAAGTTAGTCATTTCTGCTTAAATGCAGAAACCCACAGCACCGTGACCTAAAAACAATTAAATAGATGAATTTCACTAAGAACAATAACTCTGCTATGAGAACACGGATTCTAAGAGAGCTATGGAAGTCAAAGAGAGGACATGAGCGCCCTCAGCTGGTAAAACCAGTTAATGCCTAAACATTCTGTGGCCAACCCCCAGTTGCCTCAACTGCCTTCCATATGGTTCAGACCCGTAATCCAAAACTATGATTCTCCACGCACCTGCACCTGCAGTTCCCTAATGGCTTTGGATTTATCTACACAGCTCTTTTGGCAGGACAGCAGGCTCTCCTGACACTTCTGCAGTCTCTCTTCAGCTGCTTTCTGCAAATCACGAACATGTTCTAAGTCCATCAACTGAGCCTCTGCCTGGTCCCTCATCTGCGCAACAGCATGGGGGGAGGGAAATAAAAAAACCCAAAACAAAAACAGTACACCTAGTAGTTAGTATTTTCAGCCAGCGAAAAGGCACTTTGCACAAATACATCCAAATGTCACAACGTATTGTAAAAAAAACACAGCACACTGCTGGCTGTGTATACTTACCGCATTCATTTCTAAGTCTTTGACTTCTGTTACCTTTCTGCTTTCGTGTATGACCTTTTCATACAGTATTCTCAATTCTTCAGCTTCCGTTTCCAATTTCCCCACCTAGAATGACACCTCATTACATATAATAATGAAATAACATTCTTTGTACTGTATAAAGGGCTCCCTTTCCTCAAAGGGTCCGCAAGCTAAAAAGATGCCAACAGCCAGCCACTGGAAAAGACACTACGCTGGGGTGAATAAGGACACTTGCTCTCCCCTTGCTGAATACAAGAGCCTTCCATGTAACTCTGGATTCCCTGAAAGTTAAACTCTGGATTCTTTGAAACTCTGGATTCCTTAAAACTGAAATGCAGCTTTAACTGAAAGTCTCCCCTCGGGGGGGGGGGGGAGACGGACGGACGGACGGACTACTCAGAGCTGTCTTTCTGTAAAAACCAAATTTCTGGGACCGATTTGGTTGATGCTCATAGCTTTCTGTTTTGTCACATGATGTCCAATAGGATTAATATCGCTCGTAATATTAATCCTTGTCCAACATGCACACAAGCCTACCTATCAATAGAAACCACACACTGACATCTACCCAGTGGTGTCATTCTGGCGGAATGGCCCGGTACGCCGTTCCGCCAGTTCTGCAGACGGGCCCGGGCCGCGCCGCCTCTCCTGAGGACGGGTGAGCTGCTGCTGGGCCCGCCCACTCTCCCTGGCATCCCGAATCGCTCTGAAATGGAGCGATTCGGGCGCTGTGAGGCGCAGGGAGGCGTGGCTGCCCTCCACCATAGGGGAAGAGGGCAGCCAATCATCCGGGCGTTCCGGTTCCCGGCGCACCCGGATGACGTCTCTGCATCTACCCCTTAGTCCAGCGGTCTCCAAATTGCGGGAATGCTGTGTTCTGAAAACGACTTTCCCATGCGGTGTGGAGCTTTCCGTTCCACAGTGCAGCGTCGTATCTTTCAAGCTGATCTTCTCAGAAACTCGTGCTGGGCAGCCACTTCTGCTGCCCGTGGCCCCAGCAGGCTCTGTGCCCCAATTTCCAGGTGGAAGTGCCTGCCCAGAGGGACTTCCTGAGAAGAATGGCTTCAAAGATAAGAGGCTGTGGCACGGATTGGAAAACTCTGCACCGTGTGGGGAAGGCATTTTCAAAACACTGTATCCAGCTTGCGGATGGGGTCTGATGAGGCCTGCCTTAGATCAACTCTAAAATAAAGAACAGGCAACAGCTTATAACAATTACCCCTCTGTAACAACTGAGTTAAGAACAATACTGCATAGGAATCTGGAACGTCAGATCTATGAACCAAGGTAAGCTAGATGTGGTCAAACGTGAGATGTCAAGACTGAACATCGACATCATGGGAGTTAGTGAACTAAAATGGACAGGAATGGGAGAATTTAATTCAAATGACCATTACATGTCCCTGCCATGTGGGCAGGGAAGACAGACACACATATGAAAGTGATTTAGTCAGATGATTGCCTAGACAAAAGAATTCCAATGGTAAAACTTACTTCACTTCTATATTGTTCAACTAGGTTCTCTTGCCGTTTAGCTTCTTCACGCAAGTCTGCAAGTTCAGCTTCTGCAGAAATAATATTCACTTCCAAAGCAGCAGCAGACGCCTAGAATTAGAATATATCTTGAAGAAGTACAATTGAAGAAGTATAATAACAATTTAAAAATTGAAGGTTTTTTTTTGGGGGGGGGGGATATTGCCAATATACAAAACGAAAGTCAGGCTGCACACACCTATCTGGCAGCGAGTGCCATTTTACTCAAAGGGACTTACTTCTGCGCAAATATGAATAGGATTACAGAGTACACTATTTTTCAAGCAGTTAACAGGACTAGGGTTGAAATCCCGAAGTCAGTAAACAAGCATACCGTTGAGTTGAAAACACTGAATGAGAAACAGAGAAAGCTGAATACATGCTGTTGAAGGAAATAGGGGCGTAACCTTAGCCAACTTTCTAGAACTGGTATAAAGGCAACAAACACTCCCTTACCTTGAGGAGGCCTCTGCAACTGCCCCCCCTTGCGGGATGCCGTGCATGCCCTATTGGCATAGCTAATAGGATTGCGTCCTATGTTTCCTTAAACAGCATATATTTCATCTGTAAAACTCATGCAATGGTATCTGAGTAAAACTAGAGATTTAAGGCTAAGGTTGGATTGAGAAATTTCCCGATGGAGAAACTCCTTAACACGCACTGAAATAACTGCAGTTTTAAAACTGTAGATAACCTTACCTTTAGCTTTGCATTTTCAAGAGAAATGGCTTCATTTTCAAAGATGATAGAATTAAGCTTCCCCAGAATCTCTCTCTTTGTCTTTCTTTCTTCATCTTGTTTTCTTTGCAGTTCCACTAAATGGTCTGTCATCTGCCTTTAACATTTCAAAAAAGGTTTCTGTAGCAATCAGTATTGTGAATACTGTTATAAATAAATTCTGTCTTACCCTATGCCTTCCATCTACTCATCTTTGAGAAGGATATCTCCATATTTACAAGTAAAAGGTTATTTACAGTCCAGTCCTACCAAAATCTTGTGGGGTGATGCAGAGGCCTGCTATATATGACCCACTTTTATATGTAAGGGGACATATGACCCTTTGCTCCAGGATAAGCCCCAGAAGCACTATGGGTCAACTTAGTCCTGTACCAGCTAGATCGCTGGCGCAAGTCTGCGCTGACCCGTGCAAGCAGGTAAGGCCCTGGGTAAGGGAGGTGGATTCAGCAGGCACCGCCTCCGCCAAACCTGCTCCTCCCCCAGCCACCTCCCCACCCATTCCACCCCCTGAGTTGGGCTTACCTGCTCCAGCAGGCCTTCTGATGACCATTGGCACATATTGCTAAAAACTGCTTTATAGCTGCTTTGTAGCAGCCTGTGCTGGTGGAACACATTTTCCGCAGGTACTAGTTTTCAGTAAGACTGGACTATTAGCTAGTTACCAGACATTACTTTGAAGGAATGATCTAACTTGGAATTCAGTGATTTATCCAAGGGTAGTGCAGTCAGATCTTACTCGTGTTTAGTTCCAAGCAAGGCATGCTGTATTCATTGTTCAGTGGCGCCTACTCCCAAATAAGCATGTCTACGACTATAATATTTATATAACATTTACAACATTGGGTTATGATTTTAACTAGGACACTAATGTCATACTTGGCTATCTTAAACAAGAAGATTATAGCATTTTAGTGGAATATCTAGTGATGTGTTCAAGGTCTTTCAAATCTATAGGCACGCTTGCCGTCTCTGGGCTTGAGACTTTAAAGCCAGGGGTGACAGCATGTACAGTGAAGTAGTGTTGCAGTGCTGTTTCCTCAACAGTAAGGAATAGCATAGCTATTCCTGTATCCAAGTTGCTTCTGCAGGCCAGGGTAGTTGTAACATTCCCAGTCTCAAAACAATGGCTTAGAGGCCAGGATCAGGCTGTAGATCCATATGCTTCCCTCCAATTCCTCCACTTATGCAAGCTTCTCTCTCCCTTAACCCTGGTGCTTTGTTAAATCTAAACTCATGCCAATATTAACCATGGTTAACTTTTTTAACCAGGGTTTGAAATAGTTCGCAAACCCATGTCAAAATATAACTGTGGGGCAGCTATCGTGATACACCATGTGCAAAATCAATGGAGGGGGGAGAAATAAATGTGGAAAGGAACAACGAAATATATAGCTCTTCCCTGTCTCTTACCTATTGTGAAGAGACTGGAAACTTTATATCTCCATTAACCCATATTATAAGACATTATGACAGCAGCTAGCTGGAAAGGACCCAAATACACCTCACTACACAAATATTTATTTTTTTAGCCCACATTTCTTCCACCATAGAACTCAAGACAGTATACACAGTATACAAGAGGTCTGCAAAGGGTCAATCATCCGATCACTGACCAACTTAACTACAGCAATGCAGCTGTATCATTTCTCTTCAGATGGTGTTCTGGACTCATGAGTAGCAATTTTTTCCCCCAACACTCAATTCAAAAGCTTTTAGAGAAGCTTGAAAAAAAATCCTAAATTGTAGTCAAGACTCACCAGTGCATAACAGGCAATTTTAACAAGGGCAATTTTAACAATTTTAACAATGCTGTTCTATATTACACCGAATATCTAAATGCCAATCAAATCCATTCTATGCTTTAGTTTTCTGAGGCTTTGAAATTTTTTTTTTAATTACAGTGCATAAGAACATAAGAAAAGCCCTGCTGGATCAGGCCAAAGGCCCATCTAATCCAGCTTCCTGCATCTCACAGCAGCCCACCAGATGTCTCACGGAGAACATGGGACATGGGATGTCTGCATCCTGTTGCCATTCCCTTGCACCTGGCATTCTGAAATAACCTACTTCTAATATAAGCAGGTTGCACCACCCATCATGGCCTATAGACTACGATGGACTTAACAAATAAAAGAAATATCCCAGGTGAATCCTATTTCAAAGCCATAAGCATTCTTTCAGGTATTCAAAATTGACCTGCATGAACCACAATTTGTAGTTCTAGCCTCAGAAATGCAGATGTTAGAACTCACATTTGCTACTGGGGAGAAAACATCCATACTTGTTCTTGAAAAGCACTGGCATAATAAGAGCAGAAAATGCAGCAAGCCAGTACAAACAGTGTTTCTGCACTCACATTTTTCCCTATTGTGGCCAAGGAGCCAGTAAGCAGGATGCAAATGAAGTAGCAGTCGCAGCCCAGTTAAAAAGATGAGCATCAACATTTTGCAAGTCAGCAGGAACAGTATATTCCCTTTATAAGTACACCCATAACCTCAGCACCAACCTCCAAATTCTGCCTGAAGGCTACAGAGTAAAAACATATCTTAGCAATAAACCTGTTTAAAGGTTTTTAAATAAAGAGGTGGATTATTTGTAGAGCAGTACAACACGTTAACTTACTTTTTCAGTGTTTTGAATTGAACTTCTAACCTGGTTTTTTCGTCTACCACCTCCTCATGATGACTTTTCCAGACATTAGAAGCTGAAAGTGCCTCAGACAATTCAATTTCCTGGAGAATGGACAAAACACAGACCATGTAATATAAGAATCCATTTATAATTCTGCCCAATTCCCTGAACGCAGGAGGTATGTTCATTCAAAGCAGTTTTCAGGTGCAGTGCCACAGGATAGAACAATATAAACTTAAGCTCGAAATCTAAACATAGATGTCAAAACACTAAAAATGACATGTTGCTCACCCCCACTGTAGTTCTGAGTGGTCATTAGTGCAGACAACACAGAGCGCAATCCTAAACTGGAGTTAGGCCGGCATAAACTAAGTCAGCAAAGTTTGGCTGGCACAAGGGCCACGATAAAGTGCATTTGGACTACACTTGGAGTCAGGGAGGATGGCTCACATCTGTGTGCTGGCCCCTCTGACTCCGAGAGTAGTCCAAACATACTTTATGGTACCCTTGTGCTGGCCAAACTTTGCTGGTTTAGCATAGTCCGGCCGCACTCAGTTTAGGATTGCGCCCATAGTGGTGTTCTGCACTTGCGTGCAGTTGATCATGGAAGCTTCCAGAGCTTTGTAAAGAGAGTTGTGCCCGTTGTTTTCAACTGAAGGAAACATCATGCACCTCAAGGGCAGGATGAAAGCCAAAATACTCAGTTCCTTTGTGGCCAACCTGGGTTCAAACTTTGTGTCCAATCTAGGTTCAAATCACAGCACAATCCTAACCTGGAGTTAGACCAGCACAGGTAGACCAGCAAAGTTTGGTCGGCACAAGGGACACAAAGTATGTTTGGACCACACTTGGAGTCGGAGAGGCCAGCACACAGAAATGCTCCACCCTCTCTGACCTCGAGAGTGGTCCAAATGTTCCTTATGGTGGCCCTGGTGCCAGCCAAACTTTGCTGGCCTAACTGTGCCAGCCTCATTCTAGGTTAGGATTGTGCCCTCAGTTGTAGATATCCAAAAGTTGGGAGTCAGACCTACAGAGGAGATGGTCAGGTGAGTCAAGTGTCCGCACAGATGACCACTAAGAGAACTATACTTGCAGGCTGGTCTTCAAAGCCTTGGTGCCTGGATGCAGAACATTCTTACATGCATCTTTTGAGAGCTATGGAGCCAGTCACGGTATTAAATAAACACTCTGGATACTTTACTGAACTGATTAGTTCTTTAACCATTTTACAGGGCTCAGATTAGAAGTTGTTGTCCAACAGTTCATTTCAAAAGGGAGCTGCTCTTTCTCAGAGCACTGTACATTGGTACTTTACCATGCAAGAAAGAAGGCCAGCTATTTTTATATTCATGGCACCAGCCACGCAGAATGTTCTTGTCATTGCATCCAACTTCCTGCCCTCAGTGTGCATGGGAGCCGAATGATTTTTGCTGGCCAAGATACGCTCTGAGGGATTTTGGTTTCGGATGGTTGAAAAGGAAAAAAAACACACAACACTCTCCTCTTGAAATCTGCAGATCTGTTCTCCACAACATGTACCAATGATTATTTCTCCCAGCTTTCTTGCGCTGATTTAAGGATTACAGAGGAACATAGGTAACTGGTATGTAGGCATCAACTTTCACAGTGACACTGGGCCACAGATTGGTACTTCATGCCCAATGTGAGAAGGGAACCATGCGAAACTGGATATTGTTAGCTCCCATAAGTGGGATGGCCAATGTAGCCAATGTTGGTTCTCCAGCCCATGTGTTGCCAAGCAAGCATGATGAGCCATAGCAGTAGTGATTATTCTTGTCCTGGCCCATGGTGAATGCCTATGATGGCAATGTGGGTATGAGTACAGATTTCCCAAATATCTAGAAACTAAATCCCAGTCTGATCGAGACCCTTGGGTGTGGGGACATCCATTACCCACCTTGGGTACATCCATTTGTGTGGAGATAAGTAAACTTGGTAGTGCTCTAGACTTTAAGTCCAGTTATTTTACCAGCTAGGTGTGGGCAACATCACTCTGCAAGGGAGGATGGCTGCCTTGTTTCTACAATCTTCCCCTCCAAGATTGTGTGGTTCATGAGAATTTCTGATCCTATGGAGAGGTCCAGCAATGGCATCTGGAACTAATTTTAGTGGATAACGAAACAGTTGTAGGGCCTAGCCCCAACTGGAATGGTCTTTGAGCCTGGAGCCTTTGTCAGCATTGAAGTGTGCGATACCAATGTGGAAGGTGTTTATATCAGGGCTCCAGAAGGCTTTCCCGTGAACGTGACTTCTACGTTATAGCTGCCTGCCTGCCTGAGCTGGGACTTTGGCATTTGCTGTGACCAGCAAATGTGGGCATGGCTTCAGTTCCAATGGCTCTCTGTGCAGGATTTCTTTGCCATCCAATCTGCCTTGAGGAAGCAGCTGGTGGTAGCGAAATTGTAAGAGGTTTGGACATCAATGCAACAGGTATGGGGGTTGACTCCCAGAGAACTGACTTAAGGTGAAATTCCCTGTTCGTTCTCTGCTTGGGAACCTCTTTTTACATCTGATGCAAATGTTTGTAACGTTTTTGCTTTAACAGTAGTGTTGTGCCCATCAGTAAAGGTAAAGGTTTCCCCAAGACCTAATGGTCTAGTTGTGACCGACTGCAGGGGGCGGTGCTCATCTCCGTTTCAAAGCCTGTAGAGCCGGCATTTAGTCTGAGGACAAGCTTCCGTGGTCATGTGGCCGGCATGACTATACGCCGCAGTGCACGGAACGCCATTACCTTCCCACCGAAGTGGTCCCTATTTATCTACTTGCACTGAGGTGCTTTCGAACTACTAGGTTGGCAGGAGCTGGGAAAAGCAACAGGAGCTCACTCCATCACGCAGTCTTGAACTCCCAACCTTCCGGTTGGAAAGCCCAGCAACAGCGGATTAACCCGCTGCGCCACCATGTCCCAAGCCCATCAGTAGAGATGAGTTAAAAACAACCCAGCTTGCATCCAACAAGGCAGGGGTAACTATCCAATGTCTAAAAAAACAGTTTCTGTATGTAAAATGAACTACTAACAAGATTTAGCATAAAGGATCAATTGAGGACTGTTATTCCTTCTCTCAGGAACAAACGACTAAGTTAAACACATCTCATGATGTTGCTACATGGACAGTCAAAAAAAGAACTGAGGGACAGGACATTCTTCCTGCAATTGAGGCATATAGGTGTGCGTGGGATTTCCCCAACTCAAGAGTAAGGATGACCTAGCTCTGGAAGCTTCCGAGGTCATCTATCTGTGCATGCAGAACTCTAGTACATGCGTCTGCAGAGACTATGAAGAACTTGAAAAGCTGTAACACACTACAGTCAGCTGGAATCCAAGCAGTCTTATTAACCACTCAGAAGAATTTTTACACCTACGGGCAACCCAATCCTATGCAGTGGTGTCATTCAAATGATTTAGGAACAGGAACTCACTTTTGATTGGCACTTGTCGGGAATCCGGAACCAGCCATGGAGCCCGTTAGGATCCAGAACGCCCGTTCTGGTCCGTTCCCCCTGAATGACATCACTGATCCTATGGCTGCTGACTGCCAGAGCTGTTGCAGTCACTGGGTGATGTAAAAGCACTGTAAAGTGCTTTTTGGCACCCTGGGAGTAAATGGTGTCAGAAGGAAGGCCTGCACCATCCTGTGGGTGTTGTATCCCGCCTGAAGGCCGCAGGGGCAGGTAATTGCTACACAGGCGGCTGGACGAGGGCATTCCAGAGGCAGGGAGGGGGCATTTCAGGACAGGGTGAGTGTGGGGAGGGGGACGTTCAGGCCTGGGAAGGGGGAAGGGATGTCAGAGCAGGCCACTGCAAATTAACCCTTATCACAGACCTGAAAGCCCTACACAGGGCTACTTGGTTCTGCGCCAGCAATTTAGCTGGTGTGGACCAAGTAGCCCCATTGCTCAGGTTGGGGCTTGACGCAAATGTTCCCTTACCCCAAGGAGACCTCTCACCTGTACAAATCCAGCACTGGATACTGTATGGGCCCAGCAGCCACACTGCGCCAGCGTTGGATAGGACTAGGCAAGAATGCAATTCAGCAGGAGATATTTTAAGATCCCTTACAGACATTTTTTTGTGTGACCGACAAGGACATCCTTGCAGACCTCTGATTAAAGAAGATAGTCCAGGTCACATCTCCTGGGCTGTTTGTTCAGCACTTATAGACATAGATAAGAAGTTGCTAAGTTGCTCCCTTCAGTAAGCACTTCAAATGTACAGTACTGGATTGGTTGGTGCCCATGATCTCACGGATGACAAAGGCCACAGTGACCTCACTATGGAATCTCTCAACCAGTTGTCTCAAATCAAGGTCAAATATTAATGGAGTACACTGATTAGTTTACTAGAATCATTTTTTAAATATCAAAAATATGCCAAGTAGAATGCTTGGAAAATTTTGGCTTTTCTTTTTTTTTTTTTTGACTGTCAATTTGCTATTTCTTAAAAAATGTGAACAGTTTAGCTACATATTTTAAAACACACACTATAATCTTACTATTTCAAACCACAGAGCAGAAAAACCTCCAAAAAAGCTATGACTCACATAGATCATAAAATACAGACTGAGCATCTGCCACAAGTCAATTCACTCCGAGAAAACACAAAAAACAGTTCAGAAAAGACTGGAAGCAATTTACATATATAATAGACAAGATTATACGATTAGGTGGTCCCACTCTGGTCTTTAGCTGAACCAGTTTTCTGTGGAAGTTCTTACTGCTTTGGGCTGGATGTGGCAGTTGGTAGCTCACCTTCTGAAAACTCTGACTAGACCAATTAGTCTTGTGAAGGGCATAATTCTTCCTAGCTAACTGAAAGTTCAGCTCAGCTAAGCACTTTCTGTGGAGCCAAATTAATAAAAGCAGTTCAAACAGTTTGCTTCTTCACCGCCAGGACCACCACACATAACACTCAAATAACATCATACACATGTACCAGTATGTTGTTTATTAAACTCACATCATATATATTATTCAGCAAATGCATTATTGTGGTCATCCCCAGCAAAATCCTACTATACCTTGAAATAAAGTTCTGACTTATTTCAAGTCAGTTATTAGCATTTTTTAGAAAGAGTTACATTTGGGTGTTTTCATTAACCCTTGAAACAATGACTTCCTACACAGTTACTCACCTTCTCCTTAACTTTCAAAGTTATGTTTTCCACAACGGCTTCCAAACGTTCAGCTCTTTGTTTCTGAACACTCGCTGCTCTCTTCAGTGCATTCTTTGTCTCCTCTTTTCTCTCCTTTTCAGTCAAAATCTGTTGTTTATGTTCTGCAATTTGAAGCTTCCATTCAGCAATTTGCTTTTCTATATTCTGCAACAAAATTAAGCAGACAAATCAAAATTAAGCAGGCTCCAAAATTAAGCAGGCTCCTTAACCTTTAGGGCAGCCATTGTCAATCACTGTGCCGTGGCACACTGGTGTGCCCTGAATGGTCCTCAGATGTGCTGTGGGAATTTGAGAGAGGGGTCATTTATTAGTAGGGCCATTGGGGGATGTGAGCTCCCCACTGGCAGCACATTGTGCCTTGTCCATTGTCAAAAAACTGATGGTGTGCCTTGATCATTCTAGTGCCTTGGAAGTGTGCTGTGAAATGAAAAAGGTTGAAAATCACTGCTTTAAGGTATATGCAACACCCTATGTAATTGTGCATATAAACCATCAAGACTTTCATCTGGAACAGGCCTGAACAAACAGCATGGTGAGCCTGCAGTAACTATTCAATTTTCCTTTAATATAGTTGGATATCTTACAGCATGTGCAGCCTGAGGATAAGCTCAAGATTCTTGGGAGTGTGAGATCATCTATTTGTGCTCTTGACCCTTGTCCATCTTGGCTAATAAAAGCTGCCCAAGGGGAGGGGACGAATGGCTAAATGGATAAAGGTGATAGTCGATGTTTAAGGAGGGGGTAGAGGAAATTCTCAGAGCGATGTCTACAAAGCTGCTGTTGAAAAAGCCCATTTCTTTGACTTGAACATCTGGTATCTAATCTCCCTTGAATGTATAATGTTACCTCAGCTTCAAAGACATTTGGATGAAACAGATTATTTTTATTCATTGCAATCAAGCATTTGGTCTGGTTTTGGAAGCTGTCAGCATCTGAGCTGCATTCAGCTTTAAGGCTACTAGCTGCGCAGGCCTGATTGACAAAGCTTATATTACATGTGCCGGCAAATTGAAGGTTAAGGATATAGCTGTTATTTCTCTAGCCACCACAAGATGTCATTATTATAGCACAGCAACTTTTTTAGCAGACAAAAAAAAACTCACGCATCAAAAAAGCCTTTAGTTTAAGAAGTTTTCAGTTTTTGCTAGTGCTGTAAGAAGTGTGGAAATTGGAACTTAAGGTGGTCAGTTTCCACATAACTCCCTGCCACATAAAAGGTCCAATTGGACTTGGTCCAATCTCATAGAGAATGCCAACATATTTGGCTCCATGAACTCATGCTTTGCCTTACTCTATGTCCACACAGACTTTCAAAAGATGTTCCCCAGTTTCTTGTTAGAGATGCGCTTGATGAATGTCTTCTTGATACATTTCTATAAGGCAGTGGTTCCCAAACTGTGGGTTGGGACCCACCAGTGGGTCACGAGCCAATTTCAGGTGAGTCAAGAAGCACCTAGAGCAGCCACATTGAAAATATGGGAGAATGAGACATTGGAAGGAGGGAGGGCTGGGTGGTTGCTTTTTGTGCCAAGGTTGTAAATAGGCTTTTTTTTAATCCTTTCTGATTCCCTTTGTTATTGGAAAATGGCTGAGACATAACCCAACTTATTGTTACATTCCTAGGAAAGCAGCAGGCTGTGGTGTCACAATGACTGTGCACTTCAGGCCAGGAGATTCTGGTGGGTCCCAGACAAATTGTCATTCTAAAAAAGTGGGTCCCAGTGCTACTTTGCAAGGAGAATGTCACCTATTCTCATAAATGTCTAGACATTTTCTTTAAGGTAGTTTCTTTCTAGTAGAACTTTAAGGCAAAATCATTAATCAAGGAAGCATTCAATCAGTCTGCCACACAAACAATGCCCCCCCCACAAACTACTCAGTAATTTGTCCGTATGAAGAGATGAACACATCAAGAAACATGAGCATACTGGCCAGTTCTGCCTTTACACTCTTGATGCCCCATTCCAAACTTGCAGCTTTAGTCTGCATAGACAAATACTGTAGGAGTGGAGGCAGTGCTTTGGAGGCATGTCAGTGAGAGACTTCCCAGCACTTTCTCTCTGCTCCCCACAACAGCACATTCATCTAGCTGCAGAGACAAAACAAACTGAACAGGGCTCAGGCCATTTCAAAACTAAGTTAAATTTTAAGAATTCTCATATAGGATATATTAGTGATGTTCTCATAACTGTTTAAAATCTGTGCAGGGATAAAAACTGACTGTGTTAAGACAGATCTATATCTAAAGCTTACAGAACAGTTCTAGTAAAAGTTCTGTATAAGGAAGCAATTTAGGGTTCAATCCTAACCTGGAGTTAGGCCGGCACCGTTAGGCCAGAAAAGTTTGGCTGGCACCAGGGCCACAGTAAAGCACGTCTCTTGGAGTCAGGGAGGATGGCGCACTTCTGTGTGCTGGCCAATCTGACTTAGAGAGTGGTCCAAACATAATTTACGGTGTCCCTTGTATATCATCATCAATATGCTGATGACACCCAACTGTATCTCTCCTTTCCCCCTGATTCTGAGGAGGCGGTTGAGCTCCAGATCGCTGTCTGGAGGCGGTTGGGGGCTGGACGTGGGCGAACAAGCTGAAATTAAATCCGGATAAGACAGAGGTGCTTTTGGTTTGGAAATCCACAGCTCGGGTATTGGACTATCGTCCTGCTCTGAATGGGGTCGCACTTCCTCTGATGGAGCAGGTTCGCAGGTTGGGGGTTCTCCTGGATCCACAGCTACACCTGGAGTCCCAGGTGGCGGCGGTGGCCAGGGGAGCCTTTGCTCAGCTTCGGATGATTTGCCAGCTGCGGCCATACCTGAGCTGTGCGGACCTGGCCACAGTGACCCATGCCCTAGTGACATCTAGATTAGATTATTGCAATGCGCTTTACGTGGGGCTGCCTTTAAAGACGGTCCGGAAATTACAACTAGTTCAGAACGTGGCGGCTCGGGTGGTTGCTGGGGCACGTCGGTTCGACTCTGTCGAGCCGTTGCTCCGGCGACTACACTGGCTGCCGGTTCTGTTCCGGGCCCAATTCAAGGTGCTAGTTTTGACTTTTAAAGCCCTTTATGGCTCAGGTCTGGGGTATTTGAGGGACCGCCTCCTTCCATATAATCCTACCCGTACTCTTAGATCATCTGGGGGGGCCCTTTTGACTGTGCCGCCACCAGGAGAAGTGAGAGGGGCGGCGGCCAGGAAGAGGGCCTTTTCGGTGGTGGCCCCCCAACTTTGGAATACCCTCCCCTTCGAATTGAGAACTGCTCCCTCTTTGTTAACATTTCGGCGGGGGCTGAAGACCTTTTTATTTCAAAAAGCTTTTAACTGTTGACAGGCTTGCTGGCTGGCTATATTTTTATATTTCATATTTTATGATCCACTGGGCTTGTTTTTAAATTTTGTTGTTTCGTTTTAATTTTTGTTTTATTGTATTATTTTAATATTGTTTTTAAATTGTTTTTATGTTAAGTTTTTATATTGTTGTAATGCCGCCTTGAGTGCCTTCGGGCAAAAAGGCGGGGTACAAATTCAATAAATAATAATAATAACTCCAGGTTAGGATTGTGTTCTCAATTTATGAATCCTCTATATAAAATTGGTAATGCAAAACATTGGTTGCAAACATTGTATGGGAGAAAATTCCTCATGCCTACATTCATCATTTTGAGATGCTCAGTTCCTTTATGAAAACAATGTCATGTATCACACTGAAATTTGATTTTAACCCATTGTTTGGCAGCAAGTCTAACATTTCTTTTCTGCTGCACTTCCTAAAACCAGCACTGGAATAACCCAAAGTGACAAGAACTATCTTGAGTATTAACTCCATATTAGAGCCTACTTCAGTGGTCCAAGGAAACTGCTCATCAGTGAGACCATGTGCAAAGCATTGTTCATCCCAAGCATATAAAGACACAGTTGTTCCCTCTACAAGTTATATTGGTCTCTTAAAAAAAAAAAGTGGTTCAAGAATCTATGCAGCTATTTAGTTTAGACCTGGAAGTAGTCCGGATGACCACTGGCTGATTTAATTGTATAGTACTGAGGTATAGTCCACCTGCACAATATGAAAGAAACACATTGCTTTTTGAACTGTTGAACCAACTGTTGCCAAGATGGCTATATTCAGGGCCATTTCTGCAGATGAACATGTATTCGGAGTCAAGTTTGGCCAGAGTTCAGAAAAAACACACCATAGATTTATATTTTTAAAAATGAATATTTTTATTATGTTGTGACATCAAAGTAGAGGTCTTGGCTTCCCTCAAGAGAAGATGTATACATAACAACAACTAATAACTTAAATAACTAAAACAAGAACGGCTAGATTTGAAATGTTCAAAAATTGGGGGATGATGACTGTCATTTCTGTCTCTTCTTCATCCCAAAAGCCCTTGGTGCAGCTTGAGATCAGTGCCTGGCATCTAGTGGGGCTAGTCAACTTGCATTAGCATAATTAGTCCCACACCCTGTTACAAATTGCTGATCTTCAGAATTATTGCACCATGCCCAGCTTCCTCCCCTTTTGTCCCTTTGCGCAATATCCAATAACTTCTGGAGAAAGCTTGCTTAAGATTTCTGGAGGACTGAAGAGCCTGCTTACGACTTTGTGCGGTTGTGGCTGGTCCCAATGAAGACCAACCACAATGAGAATGTGGCTTTAGAATGCAGCACAGCTGTCTGACCCCACTTCCCCAAATATGTTCCTGGATAGTGAGCCAAATGAAGAAAAGCTTTACCTGCAACTTTGTTCGCTGCTGGTTATTCTCAGTCTCCTTCTTCTCTATCTGACATTGCAGGTGAGTTTGCACCGACTGTATTGAATCAGACTGGTGTGACGCTGTCAATAGATTAGTCTAATATAGAAAAGAAAAGCCCAAATCTATTATGAAATATAATTGGCTGTACATAAAATGAACATTCTTACTTTTTGAAAATGCATTTTTAAAATCAATTTAACACACTAAACAGCTTGTAGGACCCACTTGACGGTCACTGAAGCAAGCTCTCCCCATTCCCCATTGTAGAAAAGTGCGCATATGCAGTGATTAAACAAAAAAAAAAAATCAGGCAAAACAGAGGTCCTCTTGGTTTGGAAATCCACAATGCATATGCACTGAACAGGTATTGACCTGTTCTAAATGCTGTTGCACTCCTTTTGCAGGAACAGGCATGCAGTTTAGGAGTCCTGTTGGATCCACAGATGCTCCTGAGTTTCAGGCAACAGCAATAGACGAGGGGGCTTTTGTCCAGCTTTGGCAGGTACACCTGTTGCGGCGATACCCAAGTCAGACAGACCTGATCAGAGTGGCCCATGCCTTGGTGACATCTTGTCTCAATTACGGTAGCGTGCTTTACATGGAGCTGCCCTTAAAAACAGCCTGGAAACCGCAATTAGTACTGAATGGAGTACTGAATGGAGCGGCCCATGTGGTTACTGGGTCTTGGCAGTTCAACTCCATCAGACCATTGCTCGGTGGCTGCACTGATTCATTTCTGGATCCAAATCAAGGTCCTTGTTTTGATAATTAAAATCCTTAACGGCATGGAACCAGGGTGCCTCATGGATGGCCTCCTCCTCCTGTATATTCCAGCCCTCCCACCCACGAAGATCTTCAGAAAGGACACTTTTGCGTGTGTTGCCAACACTGGAGGTTGGGGTGGGCGGAGCAAGAAGTAGGGCCTTTTCTGCAACACTGCCCGTTAGAGAAAACCTGCCCTTGTGATTTAAGAACTGCCCTGGCCTTTGATGTTCTGGTGGGTGCTAAAAACCTTGTTATTCAGGTCAGTGTTTGCTTTATAGGTTGGGAGGGTAGTACAGTATGATTGCATACTTTGGGTTTTTGTTTTTACCACTGATTTATTGCCACATTTTATGGCCTCTTTCTATTGCTGCCATATTCTGTTGTTCATTATGTTTTGCTATGCTGGTTTGTGCAATTGCCTGATGCTTTTATTCTTATGTTGCTACTTCTTTTTGATGACCTTCCTGCTGTTCTATTGTGTTTTTTCATGTGTAGGAGTTTTTTCTTCTTATAGATTGTTTTAATGATTGATTCATAACATGCCTTTTATGATTATTTATATTTACATTTTTGTAAACTGCCTTTGGGCAACTACAGCCGGGGGGGGGGGAGGGGAGGGAAGACAGGATACAGATGCATTAAATAAACAAATGTAGAGCATGTGAAATCAAAGTTATGCGCGCTGGAACTTTTTAAAATAAAGAATTCATTTGTGGACAACAGTTATAAAGATATAGGAAAACACCAACTTACTTTCTCTTGCTGAAGTTGAGCAGAGAGTTCTAAGATGCGCCTTTCTTTTTTAAGCACTTCACTTTTGATTCCCTTCAACAACAACAAAGAATATGAGAGGGAGAAGGTGGAATCCTCTAGGAAACTGAATTATATTCAGACTAATTTACTACCTTTTGGATGCTGAAGCCCAAAATATTGATTTACCCAATGTATACTTCATTGTTCATAAAAGTTGACAAAATTCAGAACACACTACAACAGCAGCACATCACAAACTACAAACTCTTAGAACACAACACACACAAGTGATAGCAGCATAAAGACAGCTATTGCGTGTAGGATGCAAAATAAAGTCATGGCAAGGAGATCATTCATGTGATATTAGGGTTTATTTAGGGGCATTATAATGTGAGATTTTTCTCTCTGTTCTACCTCAACTCTCCATGACTCATATCCATGAACAAATGATTGTATGGCATTCATCTTGTTTAGACTGGGCCCAAGACTCGAGCAAATGTACCCAAGAACATATGAATTTTTAGAAATATGCAGCAAAGAACGGAAACAGAAATAATGCAAGAAATAGAACCAACAAATAAGTGAGACTGCGCAAGCATAGTGGTCTCCCTTTTACCAGATCATTAAAGAGAACCTGCAATTCCCCTCCTTTTTAAAAATGCTGGGATAACAGGACGTTGTTAAAATGAAACTTACTACAATTTCAGTTTCAACCTCAGTTAATCTCCACACCAGCTCTTCAACCAGTTTAGTGTTTATCTACGAATCAGAAAATGGGACAACACAATTCAATACCACTTTAAACGGCATGATATGCAATTACAAGTATTAACGTATTTCCTGCTACATCAAATTCACAGTTGTGGACAAAGGGGAAAGTCTCCCTTGTTGACAACCAACCAATTACAAATGTAACTGGATTCCAACTGAACGAAGCTTGTGAATAAACACACTATCTATCCAGACACCTTCTTTATTTAATATTAGATATATTAATATACAGAAATTAATATTAAAAGATTATTGCTATCATAGGACAAGCTGATCACGGGTGCCCCATCTGGGGCTGTAAGTGAAATGCTTTGCATTCAGAAAGCTCCAGGTTCAGTCCTCTGGAATCACCAGGCAGGACAAGGGAACTCTGTAAATCTGCTCCCAGGCAACATAAACAGTATTGAACTAGATGGACCAATGGTCTAACTTCTGGCATGCTAGCACCCCATATTTATGGTGGCTTGTACTAGCATGTCTAAGAATCGTGTATATGAATATTAACCGTAAGAAAATTAATTGTATGCAGCTTGCCACTAGTTGCAGGAGAATGAGGTTCCTCTAACAGGACCAAATCCACTGGCAGAGAAGTGGATCCACCTGCGACTTGACAAAGTAGATTCCACCCTTTTGCCTGCAAATGGATCTGCTACAGGTGGTGATGACACATAAGAACATAAGAAGAGCCCTGCTGGATCAGGCCAAAGGTCCAACTAGTCCAGCTTCCTGTATCTCACAATGGCCCACCTGGTGCCTGGGGAAGCACATGAGACAACAAGATGCTTGCATCCTGTTGCCACTCCCCTGCACCTGGCATTCTGAAGTAGCCCACTATTAACATAAGGAGGTTGCACAACCCATCATGTCCTATTGCCCACAATGGACTTGTCCTCCAGAAATCTGTCCAATCCCCTGCTAAAGGCATCTAGGCCAGATGCCATCACCACCTCCTGTGGCAAGGAGTTCCATAGCTTAATTACCCGCAGAGTAAAAAAGTATTTCCTTTTATCTGTTCTAACTCTCCCAACACTCAATTTCAGTGGATGTCTTCTGATTCTGGTATTGTAAGAGAGGGAAAAGAACATCCCTCTATCGACTCTATCCCTCCCATGTATAATTTTGCATGTCTCAATCATGTCCCCCCCTCAGGCGCCTTTTTTCCAGACTGAAGAGCCCCAAACACTGCAGTCTTTCTTCATAGGGGAGTCTTTCTTCCCTTCCCCTATACAGAATGTGCTGGTGGAGGAAGAAGAGCTCCAGTCTTCCACTTGATCCAGCAAGGCTCGAAGTCCTTCTTTGCAAGAATATTCACTTGAGGGGGAAAACAAAGACTTGAGTTAACTAAACCAACAATTGCTGTAAGACACATGAGCCCTTACCTGGAAGTGGGTCCACTAGTAAGCAATTCCTGGCTTCCTCTTTGTGCATTTGAAGAGTCACACACAAAGAGCAGCACAGAAACTTGCAGGACAAAATGGGGGAAGGGGTAGGGAAAACAATTTTGAGCACTTGTTTCCGGAAGAAACACGCAGTCAGACATAGTTGACGCTATTGTTTCAGATCATTCTGTCACCTTTCTTTGCAAATTCTACTTCCAATCAATCAAAAAGACTTAAGTGTATTGTCAAACAAGTGTTCCACTTGGTCACAGATTCTGTATGTCCTCTTACTTCTTTTTCCTTGCTTGTCCTAAGTAGCTGCTGTAACAATCCCTTCATACTTTTGAGAGTCTCTAGCTCATTTACCAGTAAATCCTCTTGCATTGTTATCTTTATCATATCTGCTGCAGAAACATAACAATCCTGACAAAATATTAAGTTGCAGTTAAGTCATTTTGCATAACACCATATGTTCACCAAGCCAGTGGCCATGTGAAAGTTTAACACAAACCCACTTGGAAAAATCTATTACCTCCAAGTCATTTGGATACACAGAAACAACCACATATGTACAAAATATTTGCAATTCACCTTATTGTGTTGCACATTCAGTTCAAATATCCTCTATGGCTCCCCCCTGCCCTGGCAAGCTCAAGCAACAGGACTGACATTGAACAATGCATTGGGTTCCAAGCTTTTTTGCTACGACCTTCTGTGAGCAAAAGCTCCTTCTGCAAGCAGAAGGCAAGCTGCAATCTCAGAAGGAACCCACAGTGCAATGTGGCAATCCATTATCCACAATGTTCTGTAATTCCATGGCAATACCATTTAACTTGGGTCAACCTAGCTATGTGGCCATAACAAAAAAAAGTGACCAAATAATTTTTGAGGCCATCTGTCACAATGAATCATGGATATCCAACAACCTTGCCAATGCTTCCTCTGGTGTGTTTTGGTTTTGTGATGGTATGGAGTGTTTCCAAGACTTCAGGGGCACAGCTGTTGGCATCTGGAGACCTCAGCGATGATGCCACAGTCACCACCAAGTGGGAAAGCATGGCAGGCAGTGCGCAGGGCTTCTATTTCAGCACTGTGGCCATGCAACTTACAGAGAAGCTGATTCCTACCTGGCAATTATTTGAGCCCTATTACTCAGGCTTGACTGTAATGATCAGACTTGTTTTTACTTGAAACAAACGTACAAGGAATTTAAAGCCTTGGCGATTATGCATACAAGCACCAATTGCAGTGCAACTGCACAGCACCACAGTTGCTGTGCCCTCTCAGCACCTACAAACTTTGTTGATGTCCTGAAGGAAAAAGAGGGACACGTCACTGCAGAAGTAAAGTTGGAAGATTCATTATACCCACAAAACATATCAATGTAGGACTTGCACAATAATACGCAAAGAGGAAGGACCATAACTCAATGGCAGAGCATGGATTTTGTGTTTAGTTCAATTCCTGGCATCTCCAGTTAAAAGGACCTCAGGTAGCAAGTGTTTGGAAAGCCTGGGATGCTGGAGAGCCGCAGTCAATCAGAACGAACAATTGGGCCTAGATACAATTTTACTGTATCTAGGCCCAATTTACAGACAATTTTACTGAGTCAATGGTCTTGGGCTGAACCGGAAGGCCCGACTGCTGGCAGTACATGCATAGTGCTGGCTTAAAGTGCAAACGTGCTATAAAGTATGTTCGCAACCCCTCACCCCTCGTGCTGGAGAGGTGCTCAGTGAGCTTGGAGCGGGGGGGGGAGGCAGGGAGAGTGAGGAACTGGGTGGAGGGAGGGGAGGAGTGGGCTAGCGAGGCAGGTAATGGCGGTGGCTTCCACTGCCGAATCTTATCCCCATGCCCGGGCAGCCCGACACGGGACTGCTTGACTCACTGCTGGTGAAATAAGCTAACGGTGAGCTGAGGAGCTCCATTGTGGGCGGCAGGCCTTTCCCAGGGGAAGGAGACGAATGTACCCAGGAGGAGCCTAAAATACGTTATTTAGCTTGAAAGAGAAGAAAATCCATAATCCAGGCACTTCTTTGCAACATAGAGCTTTGACAGATACCCATATCATATGTCCAGAGAACCATGCCATTTTCAAAATATCAAAAAACATAAATTGTAGAAGTCATTGTTTCCTGACTGCGCTTTAAAACCCATCAAGTTGAGGATAATTTAAGTATGGATAACTGCAAGTCAGAGTGCATCTTGTGTTTACATTAAGATTGCCCAGAGCACACAATTTCAAAAGACCCCCTTTTAAAACTTGTTTTGCGAGTGTTTGCCCATTGCAATGTACTACTACTGACATACGGTTTGGATCCAATAGAGTCCTAGCAGGCATTTTCACCCATGCAAAGGGAAAACTGCATTGCATGTAACACAAGGGTCCCCAGCCATTTAGAGCAGTGGAAGTGGGGTACAGAGTTCAACAGTAGAAAGGACGGAGCTGGAAAATTCCATGTTCTGGGAAGAATTTTGCTCATCGCTCTCAGGATTCAAGACCTCGGCTCTAGTGCAATGCATTAATTCAATAACAATTGTTAGCAGCCAATTCAACTTACTTTTGCAACTCTACCAACAGTTTCCTTAAATGATGGCAAAAACATTTCTGCTGACTCAATCACCAATTCTGCTTCCTGCAACCTTTTCCGAAAAGCACTTTCTTCAATCATAGCTTCTTCCCACCACCTCAAAGTCAGAAGAGAAAAATAAAGAAACAATAAGAACATAAGAAGAGCCCTGCTGGATCAGGCCAAAGGCCTATCTACTCCTGTATCTCACAGCTTCCTGTATCTCACAGCGGCCCACCAGGTGCCCCACGGAGGCAGGAGACAACAAGATGCTTGCATCCTGTTGCCACTCCCTTGCACCCAGTACTCTGAAGTAGCCTACTACTAATGTAAGGAGGTTGCACAATCCATCACTGCCTATAGCCCACGATGGACTTTTCTTCCAGAAATCTGTCCAATCCCCTCTTAAAGGCATCTAGACCAGATGCCATCACCACCTCCTGTGGCAAAGAGTTCCACAGATTAACTACCTGCTGGGTAAAAAAGTACTTCCTTTTATCTGTTTTCACTCTCCCAACCCTTAGTTTTAGCGGATGCCCCCTGGTTCTGGTTAGGTGTTTTGAGAGAGGGAAAAGAACATCTCTCTATCGACTCTATCCCTTCCGTGCATAATTTTGTATGTCTCAATTGTGTCCCCTCTCAGGTGCCTTTTTTCTAGGCTGAAAAGCCCCAAACGCTGCAGTATTTTCTTCATAAGGGAGGTGCCTCAGCCCCGTAATCATTTTTGTCGCTCTCTTCTGCACCTTTTCTAGCTCCACTATGTCCTTTTTGAGGTGCGGCGACCAGAACTGTACACAATATTCCAGGTGTGGCCTTACCATCGATTTATACAATGGCATTATAATATTGGCTGTTTTATTCTCAACCCCTTTTTTAATTACCCCAAGCATGGAATGTTTATTGTATGATTGTTTATTGTACAATGTTTATTGTATGATTCAAAAACCTGCTAGCACCAAGTCTTAAGTATACCATAGATATCCATCTATAAGGCAAGAAATTTTTTCCAATAAATGAGCTGTAAATTGCCTCCTCGCCTTATCAAAGGGTCAGGACAGTTCAGGGGCTTCAACTGCCTGCTGACTGTCTGCAAAGCATCTGCAGACTAGAATTTGCAGAGCTCATTGTTTACATTTGTAGGCTCTGGTGCTAGCTCTTCATAACTCATTAACTCCCAAATTGGCAGAACCTCTTGAAATCTTAAACTGCTGCAAACAGTATAAACTTAAAGGCTTGTACTGCAGGGTATTTTGAAGTGGTTTACATGGCTTCTTCATGTTGTTTTGAAAGTGCTAATAATTACTGCTTCCTGAACTAGCTATGCTTTTTTATGCAATGAAAAAACTTGTTTTCTCCTGGAGTTTGAATGCTTTTTCCCCACAGCAATTCAATGCTTTCTGCATCATTATTTTGGATTTGTGTGTTTGTGTGTGTGTGACTCCAAGTCAAGCTTCTCTCTCTACTCACCTTGCTGCAGTGATTGGCTCATGACTTTCCCAGAGCCGTAGAAATGCAGGGTGAAAATCAGACAAAATTGTAGTTTCACCCCTCCACTAAGTTTTACTCCAAGTTATCCAAGGGTCATAGAAAATTCCATTATTTTTGGCTAAAAACCTACTCTCGCCTTCTCTGTGAGATTGACTTATACTTGAGTATGTATGGTATTTGTTGTAGGGGGCTTCTCACTTTTACTCTAAATCAGGGGTCTCCAAAGTTTTCAGCTTGAGTGGCACATCATATATTGGGGAATTTAAATTGTTACCCCAGTATCCATGGTGGGCTCTGGAACAGAACCCCAGCAGATACCAAGATTGCACAGTATTCCTCCCCTCCTCAGCAGGCTGTTCTGGAGGCTGCATTGGCCCTCGGGCAGAGTTTGGAGACCACTGCTCTAAATAAAAGGGATACTTTGCTTGAGTACATTACAAGGATTGAGACCGCCAAATACCATTTAGTGCAGCTTCACACATTAGGCATTTCTTAGAGAACACTTCATCTGAAAACAACGTTTATTCTGTATATGCAGGATATATCTGAAGTGGAAAGCCGTGGACAACCGGAGCTTGCCAGAACGTGTATACACAGTGAAATGTGTCTGCAATTGTTATATGTGTCTGCCTATATCCAAGGTTCATGTTGGTTCCTAAACAGCGGTTTATGAAAAGAACACACATAATATGGGGACTAGCACTTGTAAACTATAACCTCTTTTTTAAATGTAAGAGGAAGTAGACCATTTCTTCAACAATTTCACTTTTATAAATGAACGGTTCCTCATGCTTCTAAAAAAGTTTATATGGGTGTCTGCCTGTTCACAGAGCTATTCTTCTAATCCTCACAATTATGCAAAACATCCTCAGGATCACTAATCAAAAGGCTAACAGATATGTTAAACCAATATATTTTTCCACCCTTCCTCAATAGTTTTACCTTCTACTTAGATGGACCTAAAGATTCATCACAAGGCACAATCCTAACCTGGAGTTGGGCTGGCACAAGTCTCTTGTGCCAAGCCTAGGAGTGTCACAAATGCACTATATGTTTGGACCACTCTTGGAGTCAGGAAGGATGGCGTATATCTATGAGCTGGCCTCCCTGACACTCTGGTGCAAACGTGCTTTACGGTGCATTTGTAACACTCCTTGGCTGGCAGAAGGGACTTGTGCCGGCCTAACTCCAGGTTAGGATTGCGCCCACACACACTAAGGGCGCAATCCTATCCAAAGTTCCAGCACCGGGGTAAAGCAATGCAGCTCCAAGGTAAAGGAACAAATGTTCCCTTCCCTTAAGGAGGCCTCTGTGACTGTCCCCCCACCACAGAATGCAATGCATATCCTATTGGCACAGCTGCATCAGGGCTGGAAAAGTGGATAGGAGTGGGCCCTGTGTCTATTTCTTAACAGCATGCTTTCCAAAAGTTAAATTGGGCTTTAGGGAAAGCTATATATGACATACTATATGTCAATTTTACATGCGTATGTCTCTTCTCCACCTCAAATACATTCAGCTTTCAACTCAATGCATACCGTTTTGTTTCACTGTCACTCAGGCTTCCTTCCAAAAGGTTATCCTGAGATTTCTCTTTAAGGCATGGCATCAATTCTTTCATCCTTGTGCGGTGTTTATTCACAAGCCTGTTGTATGAACTCCGGTTCTTTTTCAAAGGCTCTCTCTCTATGCATTCTGGAAACTTGGAAAACATTGAATTTGTTTAATGCCTGGAATTCTTAAAAGCAGACTTTGCAGCAGAAGTCAGAGTAGTGAACTTGCACATGGAGATTCTGACATTTTCATTCACAGACACAATTTTTCAGGTTTCTCGGCTATAGTAACTTCATCAATTTTTTTCTCATGAATAGATCTAGAAAAATTATCTGTAGCCGATCATTCTATCTATTTTATTAGTCACATCAAATATCACATAATCCAATGACAGAAGTGATAAATATGGATGCTGCTTGCAATATCTGCAAAAATTTCAAAGTACCTTTAAACAGTAATTTTAATACCTTATTCCACACAACTAAACTAGTTAAATCATATAATCTTTCTGATATATGCCTGATAAAAGCATATAATCTTCCTTAACTAGATCAGAATGCCTACCAACATAGCAGCCAATGCAATACTGGGGTGCTGTGAGCTTGATGGATTCCATCCTAGACACATATTAGAAAAACAACTCTTTGCATGCCACTGATGGTATTTAACTTTCCAGGGAACCCTTTCCACATCAGTCCATCTGACAAGGTGTCCATAAATATCTGCCATGAAAAACTATGCAGGCCCCTGAAATACACTTTAGGATGCAGTAGTTTATGCAGGGCACTGGCAGGGCTTGTTGGCTATTTGCACTATATGCGTTGAAAATGCATCCTAGAAATTTGCTTAATTCTCCCCAGCAGTTGCATATAACAGGGACGACTGGT
This sequence comes from Lerista edwardsae, assembly GCA_029204185.1. Taxonomy (NCBI): domain Eukaryota; kingdom Metazoa; phylum Chordata; class Lepidosauria; order Squamata; family Scincidae; genus Lerista; species Lerista edwardsae. The sequence continues at coordinate 4,751,883 of JAJKFI010000096.1, forward strand.
AGTGAGAAGGGGTCATGGTTCAGTGGCAGAGCACATGCTTTGCATGTAGAAGATTTCCAGAACAATCCCTGGCGCGTCCAAGCAAAACTGGGAGGGACCAATGCCTGGATCTGTGGAGAGCCACTGCCAACCAATACCGCTAGCTCACTTCTAGCTCAGACAACTGTGAGCCAGATGGCCTAATGGTCTGACTCTGCACATGGGTGGGTTCAGTGATCAGTAAATTATCTTTCAGGAAAGTGCACCCTTCATTACTGATTGTCATTAAGGAAACCCTGATTAGTTGCTACAGGACCCCAAGGTTCCCCAGAACAGATACTGAATTACAGGCATGCCCTGGTATCTGCTGGGGTTCTATTCCAGACCTTCCCGTGGATACCTGAGACCATGGATACTAGGGACACCTTTTCAAAGATAGGGGAGCATCAGTGGTTTTGCTGCAACAAGGTAAAAAAAAAGATTGGTTTAATGTTCCCCAATCAAAAGATTGGTTTTCATAGGCATTCCAGTATCCATGGTATTTGTGGGTAACTGAAACGGTGGGTACCGAATCAGTGGATACCAGGGCACACCTGTAAACTATAGAATTCCCATGCTCGTTAACTAGGTTTTTATTCTATGCATTCTAATACACGTGCTATAATAGCCTTCTAATTTACAAAACAATCGAAATTAGCAAAACAGTATTTGTGTGTCCATCTAACATACAAAGGAATATGATCGTTTTTTCTGTTGATGAACAATTAAATACCTATTTAAGCAGCTAAAACTCACATTAATACTATTTAAATGTCCAACATGCCTTACAAAATTATCTGAACTGTCCACTTCTTCATTTGGAAAACTCAAGTAGTTCTCAAGTTGACTGGATGTTTCTGTCTCAAGACTATCTTTTTTTAAACTTGAATCACAGGCTTGAATAATTAAATACAGATTCTTTGCTTCCCCAGCAGTAAGAAGTGGCATGAGTCTTGTTTCCTGAAAACATCATCAATATAACACTAGGTAACACACACTGCTAGACAAATATACTTGTCAGTTTCAGACAGCACTCAGTTAGTTGTATTATCAAAATAGACTTCTCAAACCCTGGGGAAATTATGGAAAAGGCTTCCAGAACATTAGAAACCATGAAAAGCATATACAAGTGTATTTATTATTATTTAATCCTACATTTTTCCATCCCATTTAAAAGATCATCCAGATGGCTAATTACCAATAAAGACAACATACTTCTAAAAAAAATCACAAAAAATATCAAAACATGAAATCAGTAATTACAAACAAAAGGAGCAAACATGCAAAAATCAAGCTCAAGAATTCAGAGTCTCATCTGGGAGCATTAACAAAAATTGAAGGCAACAGAGCTGAATTGAAGAAATGCTAAGCAACACAAATGTGTTCTTGTTGCCTTTCTAATAGCCACAAATAGTGACTGGGCCAGTTGGATCTCTTGGAGTAGAGAGTTCCATAACCAAGATGCTGTTACAGATAAAGCCCTGGCCTGTGATCCCGTCAACCATATCCTGTATCAGTACATGAGGAGACACAGAGCACAACTTCCAATGAATGTAGTGTATGTTTGAATGTAGGGCATGTTTGTATAGGAGAAGGCAGTTCAATTCATATAGGGTTATGAAGGTGATGACCTGCACTTTGAACTTGGAAATACACTGGTAACCAGTGCAGATGAAAACGCACTGGTTGCCACGTGGTCAAGCCAATGGGCTCCAGAAATGCCCTAGCTGCCATATCCTGTGCTGGCCACAGTTTCCAGATTATCTGTATCCAGAAAGCATTAGAGTAGTCCAGACAGGATGGGACTAGGGCATGGAAGAAGGCGGCCAGACCTGCCTTCTTCAAAAAAGCGTATTAGCCATGGCTTGGCCATATCTATGATCTAGCCTCCAGAATCAGGACTGAATCCAGAAGCACATCCAAGCTGTAAATCTGTCCTTCAAAGTTGGTACAACCCCATCCAGAACAGACCTTCATTCCACTCCTGAATCAACTTTCTAACGGACCAGGACCTTCACTGTCTTGTCTAGGTAAGTCACAGTTAGTCAACCCACATCTGGTTTAAGTTACAATTTAGAGCCCAAGCCTAGGTATCTCTGTTCAGAAATGAGTCCTATAATATTAAAGAGAGCTTACTCCTGGGAAAGTATGGATAGGATTGCAGCCTTAGGACCAAATCCTATCCAATTTTCCAGCCCTGATGTAGCAGTCACAATGGGGTGTGTGCTGCATTCTGTGGTGGAGGGAGAGTCAGGGAGACCTCCTCATGGTAAGGGAATGTTTGTTCACTTTACCTTGCCTGCATTGCAACTGCATTGGCACTAGAAACCTGGATAGGATTGGGCCCTCAATGACTTTTAAGAAACACTGAATAACTGTGAAATCAGTTCAAGAGCCCAAGGGCTTTGTATCTTTTTCTAACAACATTTCACCATCCTAAAAGGCAAACTGTTTTTGAAACTGTGTGGAGTTCAAAAAGTTGTTGTGATATGGCTTGGGAGTCAGTTTGCCAACAGGAAAATGATAGAAGATTCTAATCTAAGCCCTCTCATGCAAACCAAAGCAGCTCTTTGGATCCTTAGATGGCAAATCAGAAGGAATCTTGCATTCGTGTAGTATAACTGCAATCTTAAATATAGAAGAATAAGGTTTTGGTAGAAATTGTATCACATTTGTAGAGAATACTTTTGGGCAAGAGGAAAATATACTTACTGAACTTTTTGGAGAGCTTGCCTCAAAAATATCAGAAGAAAGCAGTCGCCTCCTTTGCATGTGGTAATCAGTACTAGCATATGAATTTGTCAAGGACGGTTCCTCTTCTTTCTGACAAATAGGCATATAAAGATACCAATTAAACTGCATTTTGCCATTTTAAAAAATCTGACAATAGACTGTACAATAAAGAGCTCCATCAACATTGATAGCCAACACAATCAGTTGTAAATTTTATTTATTCCTATTATGTATTTTTGTAAACTGCTCTGTAGATACAGCTCAGGAGTGGAACACAAAGCTATAAAACAAATCTAATAATTCATTTTTAGGCAGATAATATGTGTGTGCGAGGCAGGGTGGAGAAGCGAAGCTACTGAGGTTTCTTCATGTACTGTTACTAAAACAATATTACAACTTGTGCTAAATGCTGCAATTTGGTTCACCAAGACAAAATTATTGTTTTAAAAAAGCTAGTAATTTGATGGAAATAAATTTGTTGACAAATTTAACGGAATAGTTAAGCTTACGTATCTCAGTTCAATGGAAGTTAAGCCAAATATTACATTAGAAGTGAGACATATTCCGGTACTGGCAAAATAATCCTATGCATGTCTGCTCAGAAATAAATCTGAGACCCAAATCCTAACCAACTTTCCAGTGCTGACACAGCTGTGATGCCAATGGGGCATGTGCTGTACCCTGCAGTTGGGGGGCAGTCACGGAGGTCTCCTCAAGGTAAGGGAATGTTTGTTCCCTTACTTTGGAGCTGCGCTTGGTGCTGGAAAGTTGATTAGGATTGTGCCCTGTGTTAAATTGGGACCGTGTAAACATGTACAGGATTCCTGACTTAGGCACAAGGATCCACAAAACACACTCATTTAATCTCAGATAATGAGTTTGTCCAGACTTGAATAATTACCCTCAATTATTATAATTACCCTCACTCTTGGATAATTAACTTCAAGATGCAGCACATGCCCCACTGGCACCACTATGTCAGTGCTAGAAAGTTGCTTAGGGCTGCACCCCAAGTGATGCAAAGACATCCATTAAAAGCAGAAAGCAAGCTACAGGGCCGACCCAACCACAAGGCCAATTGAAGCAGTTGCCTCAGGTAGCAGGTTGGGGGGGGGGATCTCTGTCTACCTACTGGTGTTTTCTGCTGCTGCTCCTCCTTCTACTCCCTGGACGGGAAAAGGAACAAAGAAGAGGAAACATAGAGGGGAAATGAGTGCTGCGTGAGACCATTGGTGGGGGGCGGAGCAGAAGTTGGCACATCTTGAATAAGCATGTGCCATACTGCAACGGTGACCCTTGGCTAGATGCGGGGGGGGGGAGTCTATTATCACTCACTCTATTGTGGAGTGAGTGATAATTTAAAAATTATATGACTTTTAAAAAAAGAAACGATTGGAGATATTTTGGAACATCACAAGATACACCACTGCAGAATATCACAGGCAGTATCCTGAGAATTACATGCACAGTTTATCGCCACCTCCCTGCTGTAGCCCATTACACTCCCCAGAAATCCACTCCCATAGATCAGAAGGCACAGAGTGTAGCAGGGGGAATGTGAAATCAAACACTTCCCTCTGAACATCATAAATGCCTCTTGCATGCACAACAGGCCTCTGGATCCTGCACAATAATGCTGCCTTCCCTTTTAGAAATTAATAGAACAGCTGCTGTAGCTTGTTACATTTATCTTCCGCCTTTCTTCAATCTTGGAACTCAAGGCAGCATCATGGGGGTTGCAAGGCACTGAAAAGAGCCAGACCTGCGTAAGTGGATGCATCATGTGCTCTCAGACTATCCTCTAATTTCCATGTTCCTTTATTATGATGTATCTGGTTGTGGCAACCCTGCCCAGTACTTAATTAGGGTGATATTGAGGATCTGAAGAAATTACACAGATGAGGCTTTAGCCAGGAAATAGATACACACTCATTAATTTCTAACCAGACAGGGATGGGGAAACAAGTGGTGTAAAGGGTGCACCTGAAGCCTCCAGTTTCAGAGCCATGTCTGTCTTCAAGATTTGTGTGAAAGCTGCTGTTTACTTGTTTCTCATACAGGGAGAAGGCACTCTGCACATGCTCAGAAGCTGTTATCTAATTATATATGCTACAAGGTTGAGCCTTGGCACTGAAAATAAGGAACAACTTTGGTTCATACTAAATTGTGGGAAGCAGTATGTAATACTCAAGAATATTCCCCACCCCAATTCCAGGGCAGCCTGTAGAGTTGAACTACAGCACAAGCACTGACAGGGTGAGGGACCATCTCAAAGCACCTATCTGTTTCTACCGCTACTATTCACTATTTCCCCAGAATTTTATTGGATTTGCAAATGCTATAAAGATCCAATCCAATATGTTAATAATAATAACAACGGGAAGTCTTAATAATAACAACGGGAACGCACTCAAGGCTTAATCTGCAAAACAAGAGGTGCACAGGCTAAAATATCTCTAGCAGAAGCCCTTTTTCAGACCCGTGTCAAGGAGGCTGGTTGCAGCTGCCCTGCGGCAACGGCAAGGCACTCTGCACATGCTTGAAGAACATGTTACTTTTCAGGCGCCAGCACTGTCGTTCGACATAAACAGCAGGGCGGAGATCCAAGATTAGATGGGCATGTGCGGAGTGCACTGACCTCACCGCTGAGTAGTCGTAATCAACCCACACGCATCTGAAGGCCTGAGTTTCCAGCTCAGGGCATGGGATGGCTATGGAGGCACTTGAGCCCCGGCACTTCTCCGATTCCAGAAAAGAAAAACCGCCCTTCCGCCGAGCGTGCTTGAACCCGGCTTCCCACAATGTCCCCTCGTCCAACCTCCCTCATCTCAGAGCAGCGTTTTCTCCCGCCCCTTCCAAGGAGTCGATGAGCGACATTACCCCGCTTTCCTCCATTGCCGCCATGCCGCCAATCGGCGGCGGGAAAGTGGAAAAGCGCTTGTGCTTCCCTGCCTGGCAACACCGGGAGGAGCGTCTCTGGAATCGCCGAGTACAGCACTGGCTCCCCCCCACTGATCGTGCTCGCTTGACTCTCCTGAGCATGCTCAGTAGTGGCAAGTGAAGATTTCCTTTGCCCTTCTTTCGCCCTCCTTTGCGAATGGATATTTTTCCCCATTCAAAAGAACCCGGAGATAAGAGTACAGTACGATACTTTAATAAGATTACACTTGGTGACATGAACTGGACAACGTTGCAAAGGAAACGATACTTTTTTTTTCGTTCCAAAAAAAAACACATCAAGAATAAGTTCTGCACATAGAACAGCTTTGTTGTTTTGCAAGAATAGAGCACGCTCACCAGCTCTTGCTGCCTCCGTTGCCCTTCTCCTGCCCTGCCCTCACCTGAGCAAGCAGGAAACAGGTGGTGCTGTTTCACTGGATCCGATGCAGAGACTCTAAGAGGAACTTGCTCCTGTGATCTGTTTTGCTCTAAAAACCAGCCGACCCTGTTGGGTGTCCTTTAGACACTTGGGACAGATAACGAACGGTATTAGCTCATTGAGGATCTGAGCGTTTACAGGTGGAACACAAATCCTAGGTGGTCTGTTGGGTCGTAAAGGAAATACCCACCCACCCAGGTAATACTTTCAGATTCTCCAGAATTCTTCCTCAGGCTGGATGTTAAGAAACAGTGGTGGTGATGGGGGGAGGCACTAGACAAAGTGGGACATGATGAGCCTATATTCATAAATGGTAAACATAATTCAAAACTATATATGGTGTTTTTCCCATGAGTAGCTGGTATTATATGAGTGGGTGGTTATTGGAGCTAGACAGTTTGAGTCTGTTGGACTGTTGGAGTCCATTAGAAACTGGGGACAGATCATGAATGGTATTAGCACTTTGAGGCTCTAAGCTAGTGATTTTCAACCTTTTTCATCTCATGGCACACTAACAAGGAACTAAAATTGTCAAGGCACACAATCTGTTTTTGTTTTACAATTTACAGGGCACACTAGGCTGCTCGTGGGGGGCTCACATCCCCCAGTGGCCCTACTAACGAGCTGCTCCTCCAAACTCCTGTGGCACACCTGCAGACCATTTGGGGCACATCAGTGTGCCATGGCACACCAGTGTGCCATGGCACACCAGTGTGCCATGGCACACTGGTTAAAAATAACTGCTCTAAGGGTTTAGAGCTGGAACACAAATCCTAGGTGGGCTGAACAGTTCCTCTTCTTTCTGACAAATAGGCATATCTGCATTTTGCCATTTTAAAAAATCTGACAATGAAGACCTGACAATCTGACAATAAAAAATCTGACATTGTACAATAAAGACCTGCATTAACATTGGTCTCCAACACAATCATTTGTAATTTTTATTTATTTATTCCTATTATGTATTTTTTAAAAAACAGCTCTGTAGATACTGCTCAAGAGTGGCACAAAAAGCTATAAAGCAAATCCAATGATGCATTTTTAGGCAGATAATATGCATGTTTGGGGTGGTGGGGGCAGAGAGAAGCTACTAAGGTTTCTTCACATGCTAAAATAATATGACCACTTGTGCTAAATGCTGCATTTTGAAGACAAAAAGTATTATTTTTTAAAAGCTAGTAATCTGATAAAAATGCATTTGTCTACATGATTGAATATATATCAAGAAAAAGAATTGTTGGGGGAGGGCAAACTATTTACAATGCAGGTTTTGCTGCAGAGGTACAAGAGACAGACATATCCTAACTCTAGACAAAACAGAAAAGTCTTGAGTCTAATATTACATTAGAAGTGGAACATATTCCAATACTGGCAAGCTGATCCTATTCATGTCTGCTCAGAAATAAATTCATAGTTCAGTCTACACCAGTGGTTCTTAAACTTTTTAGCACAGGTTCCCACTGTTTAGAATGACAAGTCAGCAAAAGTGATGTTGTGGCCAGAAGTGCCGTCATTGTGATACCAGAGCCTGCTGCTTTCCAGAGAATGTAGTAATAAATTGGGTTCTCAACCATTTTCCAACAGCAAAGTGAATTGGAAAGGGAAAAAGCCTATTTACAACCTTGACACAAGCAAAATAACCACAGAGTCCAATGTTTCATTTTCCCATATTTTCAGTGATGGCTGCTCTAGGTTCTTCGCGAGTCGTGACCCACTAGAAATTGGCTTGCAACCCACTTAGTGTCCTGACTCACATCTTGGGAACCATTGCTATGCACGTTTACTCAGAAGTAGATCCCATTAAGTTCAATGAAGCTTCCTCCCAGGAATGTGAGCAAGGAATGGTAACCTAAAATAATCATGTTGCATAATATCAGTACCTAGCCCAACATAGTTGTCAATTTGCATATTCAGGAAGAACTTCTGGGTGTTTCTCTGCCATTACTGTAAATACTGCAATTGTTTTAGCCTCTAACTCATCCTATACCTATACTAGGGGTAAACAGATATTGGAATAAATACAATATTGAAGCTGCACAAAGTAAAGTACCACACATAATTTTTTATTTTTATTTTTTCAAAAATACAGATTTTTAAACAGAAGTGGAGGAGATGTAATGTGCACTACATTGCACCTATGACATATTTTAAAACTTACAGCATTTTAATTTTGGAGACTATGCATGCCTTCATCTACTGCCACTGAGAGGTTGCTCATTGTTCTCCCTCTGGTGCTGGTTCAAGCCTTGACTTGCTGGATGCCAAAGATTACCAGACAATTCAGGTTTTGCTCCATGCTTGTGACTAGGCATTGGGTTTAAAAGTATCATTGGTTAATCTGTGTCTGAAGCCCGATCATAATTGTGTAATGCTAATATATCTAGAATCACAACGAGGCTTGAAAGTTCTTTCCTATCTCACCATCTCCATTACCACTTGTCCAACAGAATCCTGGTTAGGTAAGAGTGGATATTGCAAAACACTGGACATAAATTGGGAAAACACAGGAATAAATCAGCATAGATTCAGGGCACAATCCTAACCTGGAATTAGTCCCTTGTGCTGCCCCTGGAATGTTGCAAACTCACCATAAAGCACCATAAAGCAGTCAGGGATGCCTGCACACGCTGGTACTGGGCCTCCTAGGGTTGGGCCCTTAGTCTCAAGTAGGTGTCATGTGCATAGGACTGTCATCTTAGGTAAATTCCATCCTCCTGGGCCAAACTGTAGTCCTGGATGGTGTTATGTGTGACCTGGATTACAAGGAAGCAGGCAAAGGGGCAAAATGGTCCCCCCACTCCATGGCCTGCTCTTCATCAGTGCCCTTCCCCCATGACTGATACTGAGTAAAGAACACATCTCAGCTAAGCATGTTATTAACGTAATGTTAATACGTTAACATTTGCAGTAATGTGCAGTTTGGTCCTAACCTTCTAAGCCAGTTATTCCCAAACAGTTTCAATTGGTGACACCCATGACCCTTCTGGGACATTGCCATGTCTCCTGCTCAGGAGCCACCATCACCCAAATGATAATTCCTACCTTCGGCAGACTGTGTACTTTCACTCGGCAAAGTGATCTGCTTCTCAAGGAGGGTCTTATCAACGATGGTCCCAACAGCTTTGCGACACCCTGTTTAAGACTCCCATCCGTATCCCATCTTACTCTGAAACACGTTGAGACACATCCATTCAATTGTGATATTTCAAGTTCGGTGAAGATTATTTTTTATAAAAATTATATGGAAAGAATTTTTGATACGTTTTTTTACACCTTTTATGGCAAACTACCTTTGTCAAATTATTTTATAAACTGGGATTAAAATAGTTAAATATGGATACATTATCTGCCCTATCCAAACTCTGCCAGTGTGTTAATGCAGACGAGGGGCCAGGCAGCTGCAACTCCTTTTCCACTCACACTAAAAATATTGGGTTTTAGACGACTGACTTCCAGAATTGGAGCACAAGCCCGTGCCCGGACATTTCTGCCTTATGTGTTAGGCACTTCTCGTTTGCCCTGAGTTGCACCCAGATCCGAGGAATGATTGAGCTCAGGGCGGTTACGTACCCGCGTTAATACAAAGCAAAAAAGAGTGTTCATCTCCTCGGAAAACGCCTTTGAAGAAAACAAAGGGAGAATGCGACGATCAAGCTGGGATCTGCCTGGAGGGACAGTTAAGAAACACTCAATTCCTAATACGATCCGCCCTACTTTGCAAAAAGCAAAGCCCTATTTTGCACCACCGCCTACTGCGCTCACTTCTACTTCTTGCACACCGTCGGCAGTTGCCAGGGGATGTGAGGATCCCGAGTGCTCCGTGATGGCCTGCAGAACGGAGAGACGACCGAATGGAAAAGCAGCACCAACGGCTCCTCTCCGCCTGCTGAAGCTGCGCCTGGGCCTCGCGTTCCTCCAGCTGCTCGGAGGGAGCGCCGCCGTGAGGCTAGAAGGCAATGCTTACGACGGGCTGCTGGTCGCCATTAACCCCTTCGTTCCTGAAGATCAGAAAATCATCGACAACGTTAGGGTAAGATAGCAGTTGCAGCCGATCCCGTGTTCTTCTTTCTGCGTGTTCCTCTGTCTTCGAAAAGGCTGTGCCATGAATGTAACATTACTATAAGTATTGTAATTATATTGCTTTTATGGTATTCAAACTGTGGGTCGGGACCCATTTGGTGGGTCGCGCGACCTGATGTCAGGTGGGTCATGGAAAACTGGGAGCAGCTATCTTGGAAACTGCAGGCCTTACTCTTGTTACATTCCTTTTCTGAGTGTTAAGATTGAATTTTCAAATGACGGTTTCTTTAAATTTTGTTTTTAGTTCAGTGTTTTTACATAGTATTTTGTCCGCATCTTGCTTTCTGTCATGGCTGTACAATTGCTGCAGTCCAAGAATGTGTCATTTTATTATGTTACAGTGAAAGCACTTCCTGCTTGAAGGTGTCACTTCCTGCCATGACATCACTTCTGGTGGGTCCCGACACAAGTGCCATTCTAAAAAGTGGGTCCCGGTCTAAAAAGTTTGAATACCACTGTATTATATTATATTGCTATATATAATAAGAAGGGCAATGCCAAAGATTGCTCGAATTACCGCACCATTGCACTCATTTCACATGCTAGCAAGGTCATGCTCAAAATCCTACAAGCTCGGCTTCAGCAGTATGTGAATCGAGAACTACCAGATGTACAAGCTGGTTTCCGAAGAGGCAGAGGAACTAGAGATCAAATTGCCAACCTTCGCTGGATCATGGAGAAAGCAAGAGAGTTCCAGAAAAACATCTACCTCTGCTTCATTGATTATGCTAAAGCCTTTGATTGTGTGGATCACAACAAACTGTGGCAAGTTCTTGAAGAGATGGGAGTTCCAGACCACCTGATCTGCCTTCTGAGAAACCTTTATGCGGGTCAGGAAGCAACAGTTAGAACTGGACATGGAACAACCGACTGGTTTAAAATTGGGAAAGGAGTACGACAAGGCTGTATATTGTCACCCTGCTTATTTAACTTATACGCAGAGTACATCATGAGGAAGGCAGGGCTGGATGACTCACAAGCTGGAATCAAGATTGCTGGGAGAAACATCAACAACCTCAGATATGCAGACGATACCACTCTACTGGCAGAAAGTGAGGAAGACCTAAAGAACCTTTTGATGAGGGTGAAAAAGGAAAGTGCCAAAATTGGTTTGAAGCTCAACATTAAAAAGACTAAGATCATGGCAACCACTCCCATCACTTCCTGGCAAATAGAAGGGGAAGAAATGGAAGCAGTGACAGACTTTATTTTCCTGGGCTCCAAGATCACCGCAGATGGTGACTGCAGCCATGAAATTAAAAGACGTTTACTTCTTGGGAAGAAAGCTATGGTGAACCTAGATAGCTTAATCAAAAGCCGAGACATCACCCTGCCAACAAAGGTTCGCATAGTCAAAGCGATGGTTTTCCCAGTAGCCATGTATGGTTGTGAGAGCTGGACCATAAGAAAGGCAGAGCGTCGAAGTATCGATGCTTTTGAATTATGGTGTTGGAGAAGACTCTTGAGAGTCCCCTGGACTGCAAAGAGATCCAATCGGTCAATTCTCCAGGAAGTCAAGCCTGATTGCTCCCTGGAAGGACAAATGCTGAAGCTGAAGCTCCAATACTTTGGCCACCTGATGAGAAGAGAGGACTCTTTAGAAAAGACCCTCATGCTGGGAAAGATTGAAGGCAAAAGGAGAAGGGGGCGACAGAGGATGAGATGGTTAGATAGTGTCACCGAAGCAATGAATATGAAATTGGGCGAACTCAGGAAGCTAGTGGAGGACAGGGAGGCCTGGCGTGCTGTGGTCCATGGGGTCGCGAAGAGTCGGACACGACTTAGCGACTGAACAACAACAACAAATATATAATAATATTGAACCAATAATATTATATTATTATATATAATAATAGAGAACCATCACTTATAAGTAGGGTTGTTTGAAAAAAATTTTTGTGGATTTAAAAAAAATCTAGTGTTATGAATTTTTATTCCGCGTTCTCTTTCCAAATCATCATTTTTATTAATGTTAAACACTTTGAAAGTGTACTAGGTAGGTGATATAGTGTCAGCATATTCAGCCACAGTATTATGTATTTTTAAGTGGAAAAGTAATCTATTTTGAACACCAAAATGCAGTGTTCTGTATTTTTAATTTGGATATTTTAAACAAAGTGTGTGTGTGTGTGTGTGTGTGTGTGTGTGTGAGAGAGAGAGAGAGAGAGAGAGAGAGAACATCTTTACTTATAAAGTTATCAGTTAGCAGGGTGTGTATCCTGCCCAAACATACTTTATGGTGGCCCTTGTGCTGACCAAACTTTGCTGGTTTAGCTTTGCCGGCCTAACTCAGTTTAGGATTGTGCCCACAATCATGCGCAGAGCCTTCTTGCTGTCTTGCCCTCCAGCTCCTAAGGCCAGTCCTGCCCAGGCTGCTAACTCACAGGGTTGTTGTGAAGACAGCAGGGAGAAACAGGGTGGGGGGCGGGCAGAGGTGGGCAGCGACAGGTAGGTGGAATTGCAGTGGGCCCTTCGTCTCATAGGTTATTTATTTTGGGAAGTTGTGGCACGAAAAAGGTTGAAAACCATTTACAATACATCACACTGTCCAGAACTCCACTGCCTGATTAAATGCATCCACGTACATAAAAAAGGAGAACAATCAGGGGTTCCTTATTGCCCAACTCCTCTTGAATTTTGAGGCCTTCGTGGCAAGTAATGCACCGTACACGTGATTTGGTTTATTTTATGCACCCAAACAGGGTGGAGTTTGCAATTTGGAGAGGGTTGCCAGCTTTTTGGTCTGGCATAAACCATCTTGTTTTTTATTGTTTTATTTTTGGCAGATGTTCAGTAAACGTGCATCCCGGTGCCTTTTGAGAAAAGCTGCAGCTGGTGAATTTCTGTCTGCCAGAGCTGTAGCCCTAAATCTGGATAATCTCTTTTAGGTTTGTTTTTTCCTGATGCCCATGGCTGTGAATAAAAGTCTGAAAGAATGTTGGCATCATTTACTGAATGCCTTGACCTTGGCTGAGAAAACCTTCTGTTACACTCCATGGCTTCATTGCAGTGGTCCCCAAACATTGTGAAATTGCACCTCTTTCCACATTTCCTAGGTATTCTGGACCCCAGGCTCGAAAACTCATGGGTTATAATTGTCCAGTGGCTCCTCCTGCCGCTGTTCTGCTGCTTCCTGTCAACCACTCACCCAGCTCCTACAATTTCCTTGTGTCACTCTTGGTTACTATATCCCCACTCCCAGCCCTGCTCTGTCTTCAGCCTCAAATAACTGGGCCCACAGCAGGCAGGGGCTTATAGCCCCCTCCTTCTGTTCAGTGAAGTGAGTTTAGGCCGCAATCCTATACATACCTGGGAGTGAATCCTAACAAACTCAGCAGGATTTACTTCTGAGTACACACACGTAGGATTATGTTGTCAATAGAGCAATGGATAGGACAAAAATGAACCTCTGTTGTAGATAAGCCTATTACCACATGAAATATGCATATCTGTTTGTCCAACATCCTCTAGGGGACGTCTGCTTATCACTTCTGTCATTGCTGTCGGCCAACACAGACCAAATACATACTCTAAGTAAAAGTGTTCAAGGTTGGGGGGGGGGATAATACATTTCTAGAATTTGCAGTCTTTATTTTGGATGGAGAATGTTTGTTTCCTTCACTCAGGCTGCACTCCTGTACAGGCTTTCCTGGGAGTAAGCCCACTGAACACAGTGGGACTCAAAAGGGAGTAGACAGGCCTCGGATTGTGCTATCAGATTATGCCCAGTACAACAGTAATACTAATCCCATTGAAGAAGTCATTACTAAAATGAATGTAAATTACAGTGATGACCACTTTCATGTGAGAATCTCTGTGGGTTATGCAGTACCAGAAAATCTACACTGGCACTATGATGCTTCTATCTGGATGTTCAGGTGTGGCCTAGAAACACCTGGAGGGTTGATTTGAATGAACCTTCTGCCACCAAAGCCAAAGCCACTTGTTAGGCTACTTAAGCCCATGTGAAAATTATGAAGGCAATATAGGTGCCCAAACCTGTTTTGAACATCCTGGGAATTTATTCAGATTTTACTTCCTGTGAATATGCAAATATTACTTTTGAAATTGATGGGATACTTCTTGTGCTCTTACTGCCTATGGCTAAATATACCAATTTGAAGGCTGTACCTTTTGTATCTTTTAAGTCCGTGATTCTCAAACCTTTTAGCACCAGGACCCACTTTTTAGAGTGACAGTCTGTCTGGGACCCACTGGAAGTGCCGTCATTATGACACCAGAGCCTGCTGCTTTCCTGATAATACAGCAGTAAATTGGGTTATTTCTCATTTTCCAATATAAAAGTGAATCAGAAAGGGAAAAAAGCCTATTTACAACCTTGACACAAGCAACACCACCACACAACCCTCCCCCTTCCCAGCATCTCTTCTTCCCATATTTTCAATATGGCTGCTCTAGGTGCTTCATTACCCACCTCAAATTGGTTTGTGACCCACTGGTGGGTGACAACCTACAGTTTGGGAACCACTATTTTAAGTTATCATAACCATAAAATAAGCAATATTCTTTATCAGCATCAAAGCAGTTTAAGAATACGCATACCACTGGGAGGGGACATCACTCAATGCCAGAGCACTTGCTTTGGATGCAGGAAGTGCAGGGTTAATTTCTGGTACCATATTCAAGTAGAACTATGAAAGGCCCCTGTAGAGCTGTTCCCAGTTGGATCAGATAGTACTGACCTAGATTAACCAATGGGTTGATTGATTCAGTGTAATGCAGCATCATATGACCCCTTTTAAAGGAATTCTGGAATACAGAAATGTATGCATGCACATCCCACTTAAAGCAAGGATTCAGCATTTTATTTCCTAAGCGCAGCTGTTTGATGTTTTGGATTGTTTTGAATAGTTCTGGCAGCATTTCTCCTTCTGTCTTCAGGCCTGCAACTGTTTATTTGAGTCAGTTCTTCTTCTCACTTAAGTATCTTTTGGGGTAAGCCCTATATATTTTCTTATTAAGCTGTCATTTAAACTGTCATGGCCTGTCCCAAAGAATCCTGGGAATTGTAGTTTGATAAGGTGTTGAAGATTCTCTGTTATAGATCTCAGTCTCCCCACTTTTTATTGATTTTTAGATTTGTACACCACTTTTCACTTCAAAGTGGCTAACAATACTACGGTAATTAAGGACACAATTCCAACCTGGAGTTAGGCCAGCCAAGTTTGGCCGGCACAAGGGCCACCATAAAGCGTGTTTGGACTACTCTCGGAGTCAGGGAGGATGGTGCATGTCTGTGTGCTGGCCTCTCTGACTCCGAAAGTGGTCCAACACTTTATGGTGTCCCTTACACTGGCCAAACTTTGCTGGCCTAACTGTGCCGGCCTAAATACAGGTTAGAACTGCACTCTAAAAAGAACACGAAAAACACAATTTAAATATAACAAGACAAGATTTTAAAATATCTGTAGATAACTATACTTTTTCAGGGCTTTTTTGGTAGAGGAATTGTTATTTAAACCTATTCAGGTCTGTGGCATAGACGTGGCTATGGAAGTACTTAGAATTTTATATTTTCTTCAGATAGTAACTTACTTCCTTGGGCTAACACTTCCTGTTAATACACTTCCTGGTTATTCTATTTTTTTAAAATCAGAACATGATTACTGAGGCGTCTTATTATTTGTTTAATGCTACACAAGGAAGAACCTATATGGGGAATATCAAAATCTTAATACCTGCAACGTGGAAAGCCAACACTTATGCAAAACCAAAGCAAGAGTTGTATACAAAGGTAAGAAAATTAAATCCTATGTGTGCAATACTTCATATCTTCCAATTATCTGATTAGAAATTGGTGTTTTTTTTTCTGAACTTGTGAATGTAATCTCAGAAAATGATGATCTCGAATCCTGGGAATAGATTTACAGTGCAATCCTATACATGCCTACTTAGAAGTAAGTCTCATTTGGTGGATGTTTGATTACAATCTTAACAACTTTAAGAAATAAAATACATTAACATCATTAATTGTAGAAATAAAATTCATTAACATCAACGTTTCAGTGATTAACTGTGAGCAAAATATATTAAACTGAAATTCTGATGCACATTATAATTTCAAATGATAAATAAGGAACACCTCTCTTCTTGGTTGACTGCACTACAAAAGGGAGAGAACACGCTTATGACAATTCATACTTACGTGAAACGGCAGCTTCAATAGTTAAGTCTGCAATTATGTTCATACTTGCCTGGGAATAATGCCCATTAAATTCAGTAAGTCTTACTTCTGAGTAGATATTCCTACGATTTCATTGTGTTATCTTTGGACTATCAGTGTGGAAGCTGTTCCTTACAAAGCTTATTAAAACAATGGGGAAAACCACTTTAAATGATTCCTCAATAAAAAAATGATTATATTGAGGGACTTTCCTCTTTCGCAACAAATTGCTAATGTACAACAGTTGCCAAACATCTTTTTTAACTCAGGATTTTTCCTTTTCTAACTACAAAAAACTACCAAGTAAACAAATTTCCAGGACAAAGTCCTAATTCAGGGGAGCTAGGATGTAGGACCTTTGGTGCAATCCTACACTCTCCTAGTGCTGACTCAGTGACCACTGTGCCAACCTAGAGTGTGGCAAAAGCATGGTAAATTGCTCTGCAACACTGTGAGAGTGCCAATGGGAAGGTCCTGCTGGCATAACATCCCCGAGGAGTGCCTGACAACAGGTAAGCTCCTGCCAAGTGGGGACAGGTGTAATGGGGCTGAGGAGGACAGAGACGGGTTGGGCCCAGGAGGTGAGCGGGTTCTGTGGCACTTGTGTATGCAAAATCCCATCCCCCTTCCTAGACGTGAAATCTGACATAGGGCAGCTCGGACCTATGTAAACTATTTTTCAGGTGTAGATCTGAATTGCCCATTGACTAGGCTGGGGCTTTATATAGGGTAACTGGACAAAAATCTCCCTACCTTGATGAGACCTCCTGCCTGCTGTGTGCCAGGGCTGGGAAGAGAGTAAGCTGAGTGGCCCCATTGCACAAGTGGTAGTTAGAAATAGGCTGCCCAACTCTGAAGTTTTTTTTAAAATAAATTTAATTGAAAGTTATTGTAAGTAATCTACAAGAAAACAGTGGCTCTTCAAAATGAAGGAGGTTATTAATTATGCAAAAATTGACATTTCAAATAAAGAACAATTTTGGGGAAGTTGCTGTCATAAGGAGTTTTAACCTAATTCCTCGGGCAGCACAATCCTAGTGTGCCCTTAGTGTCGACACTACCATGCGTCATCAGTAGCGCCGACGCAGGGGTGCTGATTGGCATCCCCATATCGGTGCTACAGCAACAGGACCAGCACTGCAGGTAGTGCTGTTCCTGTTGTGCCTGCTCTGAGCCTCTCTTGTGCCAACCGAAGCCTGTCAGCGTGACAGTGCCGAGAAGGCACGGGGATTATGGGGGGAGGGAGATTGTGGGCAGGGGAGGGCAGGACGTGGGAGGCGACCATAAGGCCGCTTCCTAAGCCTGTCCGGGAGGCTGCGCAGCTCCGATTTGGGCCGGGTGGTCTCCTCTGATCTGCGCCTACTATTTAGTAGACACAGATCTGAGGAGTGCATAGGGGAGGCTGGAGCCTCCCCTACGGTAAGGGAGCAAATGCTCCCTTGCTGCGGGGAGGCCGCAGCCTCTCCTAAACAGCGCTAGGATATGGCGCTGGCCCGTCAGCCTCACCAGTCCAGCGCTGCTTAGGATTGCACCCTGAGTATGCAGAGGTTGGGTTAAGTTGCTCATTTGGATACAAAAAGCTGTTTTGTCTGTACAGGCAAACTTCGTATTGCCAGAGGTCTTGCTAGATCCATTAAGAATCGTGGTGGCACCACCCTGGCTCCGATCTTATCTCCTGTTTTTGAAACCTCCCCACCTCTTTTTGCTCTTTTTGCAGATTTAAGACTGGTGTGGGTCTGAGGAGATCCCTCACAGTAGCAGCATAACCTCTGTTAGCATGGCTGGATGCTTTAACATGGCAAGGGGCGTAGGACTGGGCAGTACGAAATCTAACTAGTCACAACTAATTTATGAAATAACTTCTCTTTGTTTTTAGGCAGATATCATTGTTGCTCCACCTTACTGGAAACATGGCAATGATCCATATACATTGCAGTATGGAGGGTGTGGAGAACCGGGGAAATACATACATTTCACCCCAGAATTCTTAGTAAATGATTATTGGATTGACATCTATGGACCACGAGGTATATGTTTTAAACAAATCATCTTGAATTTCCTTTTTTTAATTGTCTTTTTTGTTCTGAAAAGCGCAGTGTTTGCCTTATTTCATTCTAATAAATAATTGATAGAAATGATGCACTCCTAAAAGGGTAATTTTTAGTTTTTTAGTAACCTTCCATGTTAACGTAATATACTGTATATTCCATATACCATACACTAGTCAGATTAATCTTTTGAAACATTCAGTATTTTCAGAATCAAAACCAGGGTGTCAAGTTCTTCCAAAAATCAACTTAAATCAAGTAGTGGTTGTTGACTTTGACACTGAAAGTTTCTAATTTGACCTGCTATTCAGTGTTCCTCTTCTTGCAAAATGCACAGGAACATTTTTATAACTTTCTTTTTTGATCCTTTCTAGATACTAAGGGGAAAGCTCAGTAAGATACTTAATATGTCACTTTTAATATATCACTTTATCATATTTTAATGCACTTTATAATACGTAGCTTTTTATCTCAAACATATAAATGTGTGCTTAGAAGTTAGTCCAGCTGATTTCAGTGATAGTTACTTCCAGGTAACGATGCTTAGGATTGCCTTGTTGTCTATTCACTTTTGCAAAATTCCCTGAAGAAGAAGGTGGTGGCTTCCTTTTACAAATGAACTGAGAGCCCAGATCTGTCCAACTTTCTTGCACCAATGCAACTAATTGCATTATAAAGTGTGTTTGGACCACTCTCGGAGTCAGAGAGGCCAGCACACAGATGTGCGCCATCCTCCCTGACTCAGAGAGTGGCCCAAATGCACTTTAGGGTGTCCCTTGTGCTGGTCAAACTTTGCTGGCCTAACTGTACCGGCCTAACTCCAGGTTAGGATTGCACTCTAAATGTAACACACAGCCACTATCCTACTGTGCTAACTATTGTCAAACATTTTCTACTTATCTTCTTTTGATGATGTTAAATAGCTGCCAGCAAACATTAATTAAATGTAATTTCCATACTTTACCAGGCAGACTTTTTGTCCATGAATGGGCTCATCTTCGGTGGGGGGTATTTGATGAGTATGACAGTGAAACCCCTTTCTACATTTCAGGACAAAATCAGGTGAAAGCCACAAGGTAATGTTTCTTTTCAAGGTAATGTGTGTGTGTGTGTGTGTGTGTGTGTGTGTGTGTGTAGATATGTAGACATATTCAGGATAAAAAATTTGCTTTGCAGCTATACATACTTAAAGAGTTTATTTTTTCTACACTATAAGATCACAAATGCTTTTGGTAGTCCTACTTTTTCAAGTCCTGATTGTCCTCCTTATATTTCAAGGTGTTCATCTGAACTTACTGGGATTTATGTATGTGAAGAACAGTCCTGCACTGAAGGTAGCTGTGTCATTGACCAGATGACAGGACTTTTAAAGGAAGGATGTACTTTTATACATGACAAGGATCAAAATGCATCATCTTCCATAATGTACATGCAAAGCTTATCCTCTGTAAGTAGAGTGAGAGAGAGATCCTTTATAACCTTCCCTAATCATTGCTGCTGTTTCTTTTTGAATCAATCAGGGTGCAGTCCTAAGTTGCACTGGAACAGAAAGGCAGGCGGGCCTGCACTGTATCCAGCACAGCTTGGGAGGAGGCTGGAGCCTGCACGGGGTAAAGGCACATTTGTATACCCCAGCTATTTAGCAGACGCAAAGCTGAGGATGCCGCGTAGCCTGCATTGGGGCCATATGACTGGGGACAGGAGCTTGGATGCAGCCTAATGGCTACATCCCAACTCCACCCCACTCTCCGGGCCGGCACGCCACCTGGCCCAGAAACACCTTCCCTCTCGCCCAGAAACGCTTCTGTGCCAGCCAAACTTGGCTGGCGCAGGAACATCATGCTGCCAGCTTTGGTCGACTTTGCCGGGCCAACGTTGCTGCCAGCATTGGTCCTGCAGACGCAGCACTGGCGTGAGCATCCTGAACAGCACCCTTGCAGCAGTGCTGCGTGCACAGGGCCAACACAAGCGGCTTGCATCGGCCCGAGAGCACTTCGTGGTTTGACCTTGAATTGCATACACTTTTGTTTCAATACATGTGTTAATGTAGAGATATGAGCAACTATAGAAAGTCCTGGGTCAGATCTTGTCCCCATAGTGGAGCCATTTGATCTTTCCAGCAGTTAACCCAGAGATAAAAGTTCTGTGGAGGGGAGCAGTGAGTATGGTCATGGTATTTGGACGGGAAATGGTAGTTGCGGTTTTATCCAGTGCCTGGCACTGCCTCCACAAAGAGCTGTTCGCTATAATACTAACTGACATGATTGCTGACATCCCCCCTGGCTCCGAGAGTGGTCCACAGTGGCCCTTGTGCTGGCCACACTTTGCTGGCCTAACTGTGCTGGCCTAACTCCAGGTTAGCATTGCACTCTTAGATACTTTAAGGCAGCGGTTGCCATACTATGGGTTTGTGGCCCACTAGTGGGTCACAACTCAATTTTTGATCATTTGCAAAACTTGACAGCGTAGATGAGGCTATGTGCATCAAGGGTTAAACAGCCTGCTACTTGTGAGGAGCAATGCTACCCAATTGCCATTATAGCCACAGAGTCTTGAGTGGCTAGTAAACCTTTTTTTTAGGTGGGTCCCGATTCTGAAGCGTTTGGGAATCACTGCTTTAAGGAGACACACAGATGGCGTACAAAGAAAACTGAGGAGTTGTCTGATTGCTGAGGGACATTCTAAGTCAGGGGCTGACCTTCGAGTTTCTTCATGCACAAATGTGAACCTTAGACTTTTAATTTTATTTTAAGCAGTTTCATGGCCGCAAGCAAGGCAGCTAGCATGATTATGAACATGGTGGATTTTTCTTAGCCATTTTGTTTGACCAGCAGTATAGTTAGTCTGCCCATCCCACTGCAGACCCTTCCATATCAAGCCTGATCTTTTCTCCCTCTGCTGATGCAGCAATGCCAAGATGGCTACCGCTGCATCCTGTGGCGGGGGGGGGGTGAGGGGGGAAATTGAAGAGGTCACCTTACCCAGGAGAAGCTTCCAAAGGGCAGAGGGGTTTACTTGGACTTGCACTAGTGAATTTGCTGATTCTGAACTTGCTGTCAGTGCCGCCGAACCTACCCCCTTACCTGACACTTTCTCCTCTTTCCCCCCACTTTCCCCTCTGCCCCATCACATCCCTGTTCTGCCCTCCCCCTACTCCAGCTCTCCCACCAACTTACCCACCTTGGTGGATCCAGGGTACAACCAGTTGCTTCAGAGAGATTTTCATCAGTTTGAGGTTCAGGACAAATGGATAAAAATGGTTCAGTCCTGATTTATGGCACCCCATGGCTAAGCACAAAGTTGTGAGATAATCATAATATTGCAGAAGAGTTCTTGCATCTGTTTTGTTTCCTGTTTTCAGGTGTTTGAATTCTGTAATGCAGGCAATCATAATGCTGAACCTCCCAATCTCCAGAACAGAATGTGCAGCTATAAGAGCACATGGGATGTGATAATGAGCTCTGATGACTTCAGATTAAACACTCTAATGGCTAGCAGTAGTTTTCCTGGACCTCCCACCTTCTCACTGCTACAAGCTACAGACAGAGTAATCTGTTTAGTCTTGGATGTTTCCAGCAGCATGAACGAGGTAAAGTATAACGTGGAATGGGAAAAAAATGGACATCTGTCGAAGAAGTGAAATGCATTTCACTTTTTGTTAAATTATGCATTCATATAGTTGGTTTTAGAACACAAATTTCCTCTGAGTCCTGTAGAATAAGCAGAACTGGTTTCAGATTTCAAGGAGACACTTGGTAAAGTGTCCTCAGTGGGCCTCCTCCTGCCCAAGCGGACCAAGAGAGCACACAAAGGGTGCAATCTTAACCTGGAGTTAGGCCAGCACAGTTAGGCCAGCAAAATTTGGCCAGCACAAGGGACACCGTAAAGTATGTTTGGACCACTCTCGGACCAGCACACAGATGTGAGGCATCCTCCCTCACTCCGAGTGTAGTCCAAATGCGCTTTACGGTGTCCCTTGTGCTGGTCAAACTTTGCTGGCCTAACTGTGCCGGCCTAACTCCAGGTTAAGATTGCACCCTTATGTTTGGACCACTTTTGGAGTTAGAGAGGCCAGCATGCAGACATGCACCATCCTTCCTGAGTCTAAAAGTGGTCTAAACACACTTTATGGTGGCCTTTGTGCCAGCCTAACTCTGGGTTAGGGTTGTGCCCCAAGTCTTGGGAATCTTGGTCTTGGGAATCACTAGTGAATTCTTCTGAAAGCTCTAGACTCTGAAACTGCCGACCCCTAAGAATAAAAAGCTTAACAACAGGTATGACAGTAGAAGCCTGACTAGTGCCTCTGCTGGGAGCTCCTTTCCGTAACAGAAGCTCCCGCCATGAATGGAAAGGGCATTTCACTCATGCAAGGAGGATTTTGTTTGCAAATGGAATACTCCTTCTGTTTCTAGCAAGTGCTTCTCTTCAGGCAGTAGCCTCTGTTGCTGAAAGTGCTAATCATAATGCTTCCTGACTCTCTCTCTCTCTCTCTCTCTCTCTCTCTCTCTCTCTCTCTCTCTCTCTCTCTCTCTCTCTCTCTCTGTAATCTTGGCCTTGTGATTTTGATATTTAATTGGTTTATTATACTGTGGTAAGCCACCTTGGATCAATTTTTGAGAAAAGTGGGACATGTTTTTATAATAAAAAATAATCATATGCAGGCTTTAAAGTTATATAGAACCTGCATATTTTGCTTGACGTTGATCCAGTAAAACATATCTGTGTTGCATTATTCTGTGTTATCTATGTTGCATTATTCTGAGTTGATCAATGAATGATGATTGGTATTTTATCTTTCATAGGAAAATAGGCTCAGCCGGATGCGACAGGCAGCAGAAGTGTATCTTCTGCAAATTGTGGAAGAGAATTCCTATGTTGGGATTGTCACTTTCAGTAATTCAGGGGAAGTCAAATCTCAGCTTCGCCAAATAATCAGTTCTGATACACGAAAGCAGCTTGCTTCAGACTTGCCCAGTGCTTCATCTAGTGAACGAACAAATATATGTTCTGGGCTACTACTAGGACTAGAGGTGAGGTGTCACTAATACTATATATTGTCACTTCTCATATGATTATACAAACTTTCTAATTATGGTGCAGGATAACTGGAACTGTTCTCGTAATGTAGCAGTTCCCAAAGTGTGCATCTCCGTGAATTGGGGCATTGCAAGGTCCAGGGAAGTTCCTGCCAAGGAATTTCAGGCTGCCTGCTGCCTAGCAGGGAGACCACATCGCAAGCCACAAAACAACAGCAGGAGACTCAGTGCGGTGGGCAGAGCTGCAATGTGTGAAACGATACACTGGGAAAAGATCTCCTGCCTGTTCCAATCTGCTTACCAATGCTTTGAGGCTTGCAAATGCCCTCCAAACTCAGAAGTAAGTGGTGGCAACATCACCGTGTGATGTGTTTCACATCATTGCCAATTCCAGGTTTTGAGGGCAATGCAAGCTAGGTAAATTTGGGAAGCTGCCATAAGGGGTCCATCTAATATTTCTTAGCAGAAGATAGATGAATGTCTTGTGGGACCAATAGGTCCTATAGACATTGGAAAGAGTACTGAATGTAGACACCAAATATGGCAGATCTGAAAATATTAACTAAAAGAAAATTTTAAATGTATAAATCCTAAAAAAAAATAAACTTGGAATGGAACAGAACAAATAATGAAACAAATAAGGTTCTAAAACCTAGAAAACTTTGTTAGATATTGCTCTGATGAATTATTTTCAGTAAAACACATAGGTCAAACCCAACGCAGAGTTGGCGTGATTGAAATCAGTGATGGCAGGGATGCTGAGTTCTTTTAAATGTGCTAAAATAGCAGGGAGTGGTGAGGACTGTGAGGACTGAAGCACATTATTGGGGAAAGCCTTAGCTAATTAGAGCTAATTAAAACTAATAGAGTTTTGCATACAGAGTTTCCCAGGTTCAAAATCTGTCATTTCTAGATAGCTGGGCTGGGAAAAACCTCTGTCTGAGTCCCTAGAGAAGCTTCCATTCAGAGAAGACAATGCATGGTTGAATGGTCTGAATTACAGCATCAGCTTGGCGATGAGGTTAGTTTGAGTGTGACAGATGCACAATGCCTGCTGTCTACCTCTGCAGGCCACACAGCCAACTACTGCCCCCTCTTCCTAATGTTTGGCCTATTACCTGACCATCCACTGCTGCTGTGAGGCCACCTGTATAGGTACTTACTGCCGTTAGGCTGCATCCTAGGTGCCGTCCCTGGGCCGCGCGGCCCTGATTCTGGCTGCGTGGCTGCCTCGGAGCTACGCCTGCTATTTAGCAGGTGCAGCTCCAAGGAGCCCACTGGGGAAGCAGGAGCCTCCCCTGGTGCAAGGGCGCAAACATGCCCTTGTACCAGGGATGTTCCTCAGGCCTCCCAAGTTGCGCTGGATTTGGTTCAGGCCCACCGGCCTACCTGCTCCAGTGCAACATAGGATTGGACTGCCCATTAAATAGTCTTAGAATTGAACATACGTACACTCCATAAAATAATGGGTGCTTGTCATTTTGGCCTTTGGATATGAAATATAGGAATATACCTAAAGAAGCTAAAGTCAAAGAAACCCTTCAATCATACTTTATTTTTCAGGCAAAGATAATTCATTGAGTGGAGCAATTGTGTATATTTAAATACTTAATTCTTTGCTCCCAGGTAATTAAAAAGCATGGTGGAAATGCCTCTAGTTCTGAAATCATATTGCTGACCAGTGGAGAAGACAGCACATTAAGCAAGTGTTTTTCTGATGTAATCAAGAGTGACTCAATAATTCATACCATTGCTCTGGGGCCATCTCCACCCAAAGAACTTGAAGAACTGGGAAGAATGACAGGTGGACTCTTTGATTTATCAGATTCTCTTTGTACTAGTGAAAACAACCATGCATTTGTAACACCTTAAAAAGACTTACAGCCCAATCCGGAACTATGGTTTAGTGGGGCCACATGGTATCCACTGTATCCAGCATAGCTCAGGAATAGATATTTTCCTCCTTACCCCAAGTAATTCCTCAGTGTGTCCAATCTGCATCAGCTACGTAGCTGGTGCACGTTTGAGTAGCACTGTGTAAGGCTGCTAGGCCCAGCAGTGAGGATAGGACATGGAGGATCTGCCAAGTCAGTTCCCCCATTCTGCCCTCCCCCACCCAAAAACAACCCCTTCCCACCTCCGTCCCTCCCTCCCACTTCTCCTCTGCTTCCTGGCAGGATTCATATCTCTGCGGCCGATGGCCAATCCTCATGATACAGCATTGGTGGGGTAGCACAGGCCTCACTGCCAGCTCTCCTACTCATGCAGTGCTGCAAATGCTCTTCACAGTGAAGTAGGATTGCGTTGCCAGGCCACATGTACCTGGGAATAAGTCCCATTGATTCCAGTGGGACTTCTTTTTTAATCGCTACCCATAGGATTGTGCTGTAAGAAAAGTATTTCAGCATAAGGTGTGGTGAACTGAGAGCCACTTCATCATTTCCATGATGTAGCTTTGTAGTTCCTGTGCTTAAAAATAATCAAGTTATTGAACAACTGATGAGGAAAGGTCATGGCTTGGTGTGTGGGTGTATGCTTTCCCTGCAGAATTTTCCTGGTTCAATCTCTGGTACCGTCCAGTTAAAAGGATCTTTGGGTCAAATCACCCATTATGCCAAATGCATCACGTGTGCTTCCATGTTTTTAAAAAAATTAAAACAGTGGTAGGGGAAGGGGGAAGTCAGGATTGGGACCATGGTGTACAGGGAAGGGGTATCTCACTCTTCCCACTTGTGCTGCAATCCTGATGAAACTCTCCTCCATCCCAAGCTGCTATTTAGCCTTCAAGATAAGTCCCATTGCCTGACATTCTACTATGAACTAGTCTGTTATACTATATGTGCTGTTAAATAACTCAAAAATCACAAAAGCAAAAATTCGGTTAATGAAATGAAGCCTTATTAATGAAAAAAGTTTCACTATACTATAAAGTAACATCTGGACATCTTAATTATGGATGGTGAAAATCAAATGGTAATCAGTAATCAAATGTTTACTCTTTTGTTAAATTTCTGTGTAAATCTTTCTTTTTGCTGTCTTTCAGGAGGTCTGAGATTTTTTGCTACTGATAGACCAGACTCAAATAGTCTAATAGATGTCTTCACCTCCATTGTAGCAGGTCATGGAGATGTTAGTCATCAGCCTGTCCAGGTCTGTTCATATTGATGCTTTTTCTGTGTCTTAACATCACAAAGAATGTATGTAAGAAGTTGAGCACGTTTTCAAAAAACCAAGAAATGAGGGAACCATCCTAGGTGCCCTGTAGCCTCAATGCTAAGTTACTTACAGACCGCCGACATGGGGGCACTGAGCGGCATCCTCGTGTCAGCGCTTTCACTCCAAGACCAATGCTGTCGGCACCACCAGCCTTGAAACGCCTGCGCTCTGCTTGCTCTGCGTCAGCCCACCCTCCGCTTGCTCTGGCGCAGAGGCATGATGAGCCGGGCCAAGGGAGGGAGTGGGCGGGGGGGGGGCGTTTCTGGGCGGGTGGTGGGCAGGCGGAAGGCTCGCCGGCCCGGAAGGGGGGCAGGCCTTGGATTCAGCCATAAGGCCTAATCCAAGGCCTCATGGTCTCCAGGGATGTGCGCCTGCTGTTTAGCAGGCACAGATCCGAGGATGGCAAGGGCACGAACGTTACTAGTAATAAAATAGTCCTTATTTATGGTAGCAATGTTTTTCTATCTGTCCTCTTCTTAGCAGCAGCCCAGCCCTGGATTAATCAAATTAGGCTTTATGATCTTTTTTTGTTAATCTTCTAAACTGTGATATAAGCAAGCAGGCAAGCAACTAAGAAGTACTATAATCCCGATTTTGAACAGATTGAAGGCGCTGCTGAAAAGGTGGAAGGCAACAGCCAGGTTAACAGGACAACCACAATTGACAACACTGTGGGGAAGGACACATTCTTTGTTGTGACATGGCAGATTAACCAACCATCTATCACCCTTTGTGACCCTATGGGAAAGAAATATACCACTGAAGAATTTGATGTTGATCCTGTTTTCCATATGGCTCGTCTACAAATTCCCAGAATTGCACAGGTAATAGTGAATTATTCCCTTCAATTGCTTCAGGGAATCCATCTTTTTTTTGGGGGGGGGGAGACTAAATAGTTGGCATAGATAGGTAAACATGTTTGAACACATTTAAATTTGTTTTTCAGGTGGGTGATTGGACATACACACTCACCAACACTCACACATTGCCTGATGTCCTCACAATGACTGTGACCTCCCGCACAGTAAAGTCTGACGCAGCTGCCATCTCTGTGAGAGTCCACACCAATAAAGAGACAAACTCCCACCCCAATCCAATGATTGTATATGCACAAGTTCATCAAGGCTTTTCTCCCATTCTTGGTGCAAATGTGACGGCCATTATTGAGCCAGAGAGAGGAGATCCACTTACCTTCGACCTTCTTGACAATGGTTCAGGTAACAAGCAAATGTAATAACACTGAACATAAGGAGAGCACAAGTGGGTTCTTTTCATTAAATGGTGTACAATTTGGATGAACAGAAGTATCACACTTGGTAAAGCAGCTAATAATGTATATTGTTTTACAAACAGTTCAGTTTATAAATGTGATACAGTTTATAAATGTGATGTATATCAACCTTGAACACACCTATTTGGAAGTTCTTTTGATTTCAGTGGAATTAACTTTCAGGTCAGTGTGCTTCAGGATTCTAACCTTAGTGTGTCTTCAGATATGTAATCTTTAAAGAGCGTTTTCCTTCAATTGTTTTGTAATATAAATGTGAAATTGACAGTACACAGAAACGTTTGCTGTGTTCTCTCTTCTGAATAAGCACCAGCATAAAAAAGTGCAAATAAATAAATAAATCCTAAAACGGCAGTGGTATGCCTTTGGGGCACTGTGGGTTTTGTTTCCAAGTAAACGTACACAATCTTAATGGAGATTATCATTTAGAGATTGTTTGGTGATGCAAACTGATGATTTAAGAGAATTTTTCACGGTTCCAAAATACCATTAAAGCATAGTAATGGTTAAAACTATGGGATTATGTAATTATGAGAATAAAG
Source organism: Lerista edwardsae (assembly GCA_029204185.1). NCBI lineage: Eukaryota > Metazoa > Chordata > Lepidosauria > Squamata > Scincidae > Lerista > Lerista edwardsae. The sequence continues at coordinate 4,780,407 of JAJKFI010000096.1, forward strand.
TTGAGTTTAATCACTAAGTTTTATTTGCAGGTCAAACACCAAAAATTAAGCTTATATTTCAAAATAAAGGAAAACTGGTAAATTTTTACTCCGAGAAAATTAATCTGGGAATTGCAGACAAAGCATTGGATAAATCAAGGAGAATAAAAAAGAACTTCTTTGACACTGAAATTGCTAACAATATTTTGTGCAGCTGCATAGTTTTGGCTGCCAATGGATTTTATCCAAACTAGGAAAATTGCAATCCTGTACATGCTTATCTGAAAGTAAGTCCTTTCAAATTCAGAGTAGACATACCTAGAATTGGTATGTATATATTATAATTGTATAATTAATGTATAATGTATAATTAACTAAGCATAGGCTACAACCCAGTATGTTTCACACTGAACAGTTGTTGCCTTTTTAGACAAACTCTACATTTTGATATTGTCCTTTCTCACACTTGATCTTCCTCATACTGGAAAAAAGGGTTAAAGAAAAGAAAATGTATCTAATGACTTTTATGTTATATTCTCTTTCTCTTATATCCAGGTGCTGATGTTATAAAAAATGATGGTGTGTACTCCAAATACCTGTTTTCTTTCATGGAAACTGGAAGATACAGTGTGAAAGTGCATGTTCAGAGAGACGACAAGACTATGGGCCCATACCCTACAACATTAGGGAGTAATGCCATTTATATTCCTGGTTACATAGAAAATGGTAAGAGGGATGTCAGTCAAATTATCCTCTGGCATATGTTTGTTTCAGTGCACTTACACAGGGTAGTTCCCAGATGATTATGTTTTCAGTGGGAAGCAGGCTCGTATCTTACCTGTGGCCCGGATGGCGCGAGCCATGGGGCGCTGGGCAGCGGTGGGGCGCCATTGCACGCGGTGCGGGCAAGACCGCGTGGTTTTCGGCCCTCCCACCCGCCCACGCTTCCCTTACGTTGAAAATGGAGTGTTTCCGGGGTAAGGGAGGCATGTCTGAGTGATGCACGGGGGCAGGGCAACGTCTGGGGGGCGCGGTTTCAGCGCCAGCCATGGGGCGCGCTCGGGCCTCTGTGTGCACCTGGTGGGAAGAAGCACTGATTTGAGAAACCTGTGCACTAACTTGTGCAAACAGTGCTGAAGTAGAGAATTGGTTCTGAAACTGACCGTGTTATGACAGAGAGGTAAGTAAATGAAATTCTTTCTTACCTACTCCACCACACCATGATCTCCAGTGGGTCTACCTGGATTTGCCAACTAGCTTTTTGGTTGGTGCAAGTCTGAGTTGACCCAAGGATGTGTGTCAAGACCAGGCAGGGAGCATAGGATATCGGTGGCACAATTGCTGTACATATCTGCTCCCTGGCCTCTGACACACCTCCTGGCAGATCCAATCCCATCCCCGCTCTTCTTCCTCTCTACCCACAGCCCTTGCTAAATGTCCTCCTCTGGCAGTGATTGGGCACTCCAGTGCCACTTATACATGGTCACCAGCTTCTGTAGCACTGACAGTGGGCCGGCCTTCCACTGATGTTAATTCTGTTGGTAGAAGGCACCCATAGGATTGCGCTATCTGACTTGTACAAACCACAGCTTCCCATCTTTGGATGTTATGAGGAAGCTGCAGTTTGTTACAAACCATGAACAAAGGCATCCAGTTTCCTCCCCTTGCACACAAAGAGGGAGGGACGAGGTATGAGAAGTCTGTGATCCTCAGGCTTGTTCTTGTTGCAACAAGCCATGGTAGTGTCTGAACTGGGTTGGTGTTTATGCCAGCAGTCTTTGAATGATACTGTAGATCCAGCTGTGCGGACACATTCAATCAGACTGTATTAGTGACCATTTGCTGCTTTTTTTTTCTTTTCTTTTTTTTGCTAGCTCAAAAACAAAACTGATTCAGGTCATAAATTTGTTTTTGAGCAACCTATGTAGAAAATGCATTATACTGAAATATTGTCATATGGATGTGTCCACAGAAATTGTTCGCAAAGCCAACCCTTGTATATAGACAAATATTAAATTTGGAGTACGTTTCCCTATAAATAGGCCTTAAATGCTGTCTTAAATGAAATCACTTGTGATTGTACAAATCAAGCAACTATTGCTTACGCGTGCATTATTTTCAGGCTGCTAGAACTAATTTTTCCTTTAATGAGTAGATAATGCAATGCAAAGGTGCTGGTAATTCAGTTTCTTTTGTTATATACTAGTGTACAATTTATAAATAGAGGTGTTTGAAAACGGTGTTATTTATTTTATCCATTGTGTTCAGTAAGACTTAGGGCCCAATCCTAATGACGATAGCGCCAGTGGTAAGCCCTTATCGGTGGCGCCAGTGTCATGAAAGTGCCATAAGGAGCCACCCAGCAGTAACAGCACTGCCAGTGGTGAGCGCATTTGGGGCGGGGGAGGAGGAACTGGGTGAGGGAAAGGGCAGAACCGGGGAGGTGGGACTAGTGTCCTCTGTGTTAGGCTGCATGGCCTGACATGGAGGCCCTCAACTGCGCTGGCAAAATAGGTGGCAAAGACTTGAGGAGGCCCACTGGCGGCCCAGTGCCCTTATCCAGGGCACCCTGGGTAATGTCCCCTTCTCCTAAGGTGCCCAACGGCTAGCTCCTATTGGATGGAGTGGTAGCCATTTTGCTACTGCTGCTCCTACAGAGGCCTGGCAGTTTAGGATTGGGCTGCCTGGCTGTAATCCTATTGTACTGGAAATCAACACCTCTACTTATAAATGAGATGAGGTAGGCATTCATGGTGTTCTCTATAATGGGTGATTCTCTCTCTCACTCTCTCATCTACGTATGTAATTAATTTGATGAAGATACAATTAGGATGAATGCACCAAGGCCAGTGATGAATAGTGAAGATACGCAGATCAGATCAGGAGGGTTCAGAAGAATAGCCTCAGGAGGCTCTTTCACAGTATCTACAGTTTCCACTGGCCTCTATGCTGATGCGTTTCCCCCATGCAAAATTATTGACCTTGATGCGAGAACAGAAGGTGATAACGTTGTGTTAACCTGGACAGCACCTGGGGATGACTTTGACCAGGGACAAGGTAGGTTCAGTGTTGACTTATGTACCATATTTTCAATGGTGTTTCTATCTGTTCATAAAACCTACAATACGCATGAATATGCTTCTGAGTATCAAAGGTAAAGCTGAAACAGAATTCCACTGTCATGCTGTTTGTTTGGACTCTAGGTGATTTTATCTATCTCAGTGGCTCTCAAATGTTAGCATTGGGACCAAAAAAAAGTTCACTTTACCAGCTGCTCAAGCCTCTGTGGCTATAATGGTTACTGGGCAGCAGTGCTCCCCCCTCAAGTTGCAGCTTGTTTAACCTTTGATGCACATTGACAAGGCAGATTAGACTGTTTCACAATCAACCAAACATTGAGTTGTGACCCACTGTTGAGCCACCGAACCATACTTTTAAGAACTGCTGATCTGTCTGACATGAAAATAGGAAAAGCTATTGATAGTGAGAAGTCTAAGCCTTCCTCCTTTGTTTGTTCCTTCTGAAACAAGCCAGAATCAATAGGTCCACGGACTATAAAATTCTTATTGAGGTCAGGACTAGTTAAACCTGGCTCTCTATTTCAATACTCTTGCCAATGCAAGATAATCTTCTACATGGCAAATTATGCCAGAGATAAGACCATACCCATTGATCTGGTTTTCGTTGCACAGAAACCCCCTACAGAACCCTTTTGATCATGGATAACATAGGAATCCTATGTGCATTGGCAGAGCAGATCTGCTCCTGCATGCAAAAGAAAATGTGCATGTGGAAATGGACATAATGGTGACTCAGTGTTCATAAGCAGTCTGTCCTCCTCTCCTCAGGCTATTTGTACTGGACAGAGAATCAAGTGTGAGGTCTTTCTGACATAGGTGAACCTGGATGAAGATGAAGATAAAAGCAGAAAAATAAACATACAATCCATTAAAAAAAACCACTCCATAGAATAAATATCTCACCAGTTTTGTAGCTCTTTGAACCTTTTCCTGTAACTGTCAATAAGTATAATGAAGTTAGCAGTTATTATTTCCAAATCAACTTAAGGCGTAAGCCTAACCAACTTTCCAGCAATGGGGTAAAGGCAATACAGTGCCGAGATAAGGGAACAAGCATTCCCTCACTTTGAGGAGGCCTCCATGATTGCCCCCCAACTGCAGAATGCAGAACATGCCCAACTGGCTCCGCTATGTCAGTGCTGGAAAGTTGGTTAGTGTTATACCCTTAATGATTTCATGTCTGGGCAATAGGCTGATTCAGTTTTAAAACAGCTCAACCTAATGGAAAGGCAGCCAAAGGAGAAAACCACACTGTGAAGGTGACATCTGGGCCTGAGGATTGGCAGATCACAAGAATACTGTATATTTGTAAAAACTCCATTGAAAAAAAAATGGTGGTTTAGACTAGCCTGCTCATGTAAGCCGCCTTGGGCATTTGCTTCAGCATGGGAAAGGTGGGGTATAAATCCTTCAAATAAATAAATAAATAAATAAATAATGGGTGAAAGAAACCATTATTTCTCTTACTTGAGCACTGTTGTCAAAAGTTTGAGCATGCAATCATAACCTGGAGTTAGGCCGTCACAGTTATGCCAGCAAAGTTTGGCTGGCACAAGGGACACTGCAGAGTATGTTTGAACCACTCTCAGAGTCAGAGAGGCCAGCACACAGATGTAAACCATCCTCCCTGATTCCGAGAGTGGTCCAAACAGACTTTATGGTCCCTTGTGCTGGCCAAACTTTGCTGGCCTAACTGTGACGGCCTAACTCCAGGTTCCAGGTTAGGATTGCTGTTTCAGTTGCAGGTATTAAACATATGATGGGGGTTAAAAAATAACTGAATAACATATTTTTGCTTTTAGCTGCACATTATGAAATAAGAACAAGTGAAAGTCCCCAGGAGCTGAGAGACAGCTTTGAAAATGCTTCTTCTGTGAATTCCTCCAGCCTGATCCCTCAACTGGCTGGCTTCAAGGAAACGTTTGTGTTTAGACCAGAAGCGTTTGCAGTGGCAAACATCACACTACTATATGTGGCTGTTCGCACAGTTGATAAAGAGTTCCGGTACTCAGAAGCCTCCAATATAGCCCAGGCGGTTGTACTTCTCCCTCAGAAAGAGATTCTCATCACTCGTGCCAAGCACAATGCCTTAACGATAGTTCTAACAACATGTGGACTGCTGTCGGCCGCTTGCTGCCTCATTATAACCGCAACGATATGGACTTCAAAGAAAAAGAGGAAAGCAATAATTGAAGAAGGAATGCTATGACAACAGACTCCTCAGGCCCCTTTTTGATGTTTTAAATGAATACACCAACCCCTATGTCTTACTTATGGAGAAGAATATATGTACATTGTTGCCATCTCCCAGACATGGTAGACGATGCTACGTGGCACAATTATTGTGTGCATGTGAAAAGCGATGGGAAAAATAAAATCAGAATGTCTAATTCTGACATTGACAAATGCTTCCTCTCACATGTCACAACATGTTTGTCTGTCCTTGGATTCTCAGCAAAGTGTGCAAAGGGCATGTATAGACAGAGGGAACATTAACATATATGAAAGGAAATGCTTAATGTTTTCAAAACTGGTAGAAAAGTCCTTTCCCCTACCCCTGCCTTGGGGGGGGGAAACTGATGCTCTTTAATGGCTTTCATATCAACATTCATATACATTTCTTGGACAAGAATAGCATAAAACTGGTTCTGAAAATTTTTCGCACTGGGACTCACTTCCTAGAATGACAGTCTGTCCAGGATCCACCAAAAGTGATGTTTTGGCTGGAAGTGCCATCATTGTGACACCAGAGCCTGCTGCTTTCCTGAGAATGCAGCAATAAGTTGGGTTATTTCTCAGCCATTTTCCAATAGCAAAGTGAATCAGAAAGAGAAAAGCCTATTTACAGCCCTCCCCCTTTCCAGCATCCAATCTTTCTCATATTTTCAATATGGCTGTGCTAGGTGCTTCGTGACCCACCTGAAATTGGCTTGCGACCCACTGGTGGATCCCAACCCACAGTTTGGAAGCCACTGGCATAAAACATTTCTGGGCTTTTTCCTTCAGTGTCTTGGGATATATTTAAAAAAATAATTAGGAAACATATATTTTCTTTTGTAACTACTAAATTATTGGGGAATTTTAGGTAATCTTAGCAGCCACATTCTGAATAATCACCTAGAAAGGCCCTGTCTTCTTGAGAGCCAGTTTAATGAGATAAGAGTTTATTATAGAGTCATATAAGACATGCAGGGGTCCCCCAGTATCCTCAGGTATACTGAGTATCCTCCACATTTATTCTTGCACTAGCTGGTCCTTACCCGGTGTTGCCCGGATATTTATTTATCCCAAGCTTCTATTAGACAGGAAAAGGAATGAATTCTATCTATAGTGTAAAATTGAAATAATTTTGTGTACAGGTAATTAAAAGTATAAGTACAGTATAAAAATTATAATGTGAAATCTTTTACAAATTCATTATATTAATTTAACTCAAAACTTGATTATAAACAACATTTTCAGTTTCACCTCCAGGAGCAAGAATAAATAAATTCTTGGTGAACCCACCCTTGAGCAAGCAACATAAAGTTGTCTGTGGGAGAAACATGGCGATCTCAAATCCACTCCGCAGTACTTACCCAGTACTTACGCAGTACTGCCCCTGTGACTTGCTGATCGTGATCGAGAATGCAAGTCTCACTGGAAATTGCAATCTCTTAAAGTGAAAAGGGAGATCTGTCGGAATGAGTGGTATCCGTGGGATAAAAACTGTTCCGCCCTCTCTCCTTCTTGTTAAGATTGTTGCTTCAATTACATTACCCAGCATCTTCTTGACACACAGCCTTGTGCTGTTGCAAAGTTTTGGCGGGTCGAGGTTCCATAGTAAAATAATTGGAGATCCCACTGCAAGTAAAAGACGATGTGGTGGCAATCCAGCCGGATCAAGTGTGTTTAGAAAGTCTGATGGGAAATTGACGACCTCATAGGCATCTTCTACGGTATTGATAGACTTGTATTCAGTGACTACACCTGGTCACATGGCAAGTATTTGATTGGAGTCCAAGACCAGGGCATAATGATTTCTAAAAATTTCCAGAAGGTTCTACAGAGTTCTATTAGTTTTATTTGACTACACTTGAGCTTAAATGTCATCGGGACTGTCACCAATCAGCTTAGTGTCCCTGAAAACTATGGATTTGACACGAATGTTGGTCATTTTGGACATTTCATTTTGCACCCCTTCTCACCCCCCATGCTGATGGAGGCTCAGTGTGGGCTTACACAGCATCGGGCGTGTCACCGTTCATCTCAGCGATCCCGAAAACTATGGATTTGACACCAACATTGGCCGTTTCCAATTATTTTTACAGGTCACCCCTTCCCACCTCCAGGGGTGTTAGGGTGTCTTACCCCCATAGTATTTCTTTCCAGAGTGTAAGTCATATGTGTACCAAGTTTGGTGTAAATTGCTGCAGGTGTTCCAGAGTTATGCTGGAACATACATACGTGGACAAACACACACACACACATCCAACTTTATATATACAGTATATAGATTGTACTAGCTGTACCAATAAGCTCTCAATAAACAACAGGGATGATGGCTCTTCTTGGCTTTCCACTCCCAATCAATTAAATGCATTAAAACCACTGTCCTGCACTACAGTACATTCTCAATATGGTGGATCTAAGAACCTCTTCACTCAAGCACCAAGTCCTGTGGGCCACATTGCCCTGGTGTTCTCACAAGGGTCTCCAGTTATGTGTGTGAACATGCATATCCATGATGTGGGCAAGGACAAGAATGTGGATCTTTCCCGCAACAGTGACACAACACATAATTCTGTTTTATATCTGTGGTCTAACCATCCCAAACCAGTGGCTTATTTGACTGGACAGATCATAGAAGCACCGCGACGTAGACAAAAAAAGCCGGCCCTAGATAAATATTTTGAAAGCTGAGGAAGTTGCTTCATTGCCTTTAAACATCAATTCACACAAGAGCTCAGACAGAATAGAGATGATTACAGTATTATAGGACAGAAAGGATGACTGTGTATGAGAGATCTGTACTCAGCCTCTTGGACAGTTAAAGATCTACACAAAGTCAATAAGGGCAGGGGACTGGCAGGGAAGCTACTGTCTCCACGGAGGGGCTCATTTCACATTTTGAGAACTCTTCGTGCCTCTATTCGTCTGCAATTTGTCAATCAAGCAATGTTGTTTCATGACACATCCTTCCTTACCATCTTTTCTAATGTAACCTGGTACATATAAAGCCTGGCTCTGTCTGCGGACACGCCTGACAGTCTTCTCTTGCCCTTGCACACGCATTTTCAAGTTGTATCCACCATTTACTTTGAAGGACATGAAGTATCTGGAGTAGATTCCATCGTGCTTGAGAATATCAGCACCTTGGCATACAAAAATTTAGGATTAATATCTAACGTTACAATCCTATGCACCCTTACCTGGGAGTAAGTCCCTCTGACCTCAGTGGGGCTTTCCTCTGAGTAGAAATGTCTAGGATTATACTGCTACAATTTATAACTCCCCACCCCCAAGAGAATATTTAGGAAATGTTCATGTCACAATGTTCTCTCTCTCTCTCTCTCTCCCTCTCTCTCTCTCTCTCTCTCTCTCTCTTTTTACAAAAACTAATGTATGCCTAAATCCTGTTGTTCATAAAACATATAGGAACATTAGCAAAAGAATGTGGCAAGTGGCAGTCTCAGCAATATCTTTCCAATAATTACCCATCAAAGCAGGTCCCCACAACGCATGGCCCACAAACTCAGACACAGTTTACCAGTATCTATTGCTGCTAACTCAATGCTTGATAGGTCCTATGTTTCAGTAATTCCAAGCAGTCAACAGAAGCAGGTTTATCAAACCTTTGATCAGTGATGTGGGTGCAGGCGTAGCGGGTGGTGCAACCGCCTCACTGGAATTTTTTTGAAAAGTGCCACTACTACTGTGATCACACAAATGCTTATGATCCATGGGCTCTAAGTGTTTGTGGGATCACAGCCACTGCTGCAGCAGTGGTGACACTTTTCAAAGAACTCTGGTTCTCCCTCACCTTCAACCCCGCACCACAAATTGCTGCCTTTTGATATGCTTCCAGTTCAGAACCACTAGGCTGAGTTCTGACTGGACAGTCACCATCCCCTGCCGGCCGCCAATACAGGTGAACATAGGGGTACCCTTGTCAGTGAATAGATGGAGGTGAAGGCAGGGTATGGCAGCCAAGCAGCGTAGTTTGGTGTACAATTGTATTGAAAGGATCCAAAAATATGCCAGGAACAAAAAATAATGTGTCTGCCTGTATGAAGAATCCTTTTTCCTGCACCACTGTTCAAATGCAGCCTTCTCCCCTCCTCCTCCCCAGCTTGCATACACAGAATAAATGCCAGCAAAACAAAACGGTGAAGACATTCTGTCCCTCACAACATTTACTCAAAAACCAGTCCCAATGTATCCAGTTGCACTTACTGCCAAGAACAGGATTGCAGACTTACTGCTCTTCTGGGAATTCCTAACAGAACAGGTTCTTTTTTCAGCACTGTCCCCATTTCTCAATACAGACAAGCTCTCTAACCTTTACATCTACTCATTTAGATTTAGGTTGCACCAGGAGTATGTTTTAAAATACAGAAGTGTCTCAGAATTTTTTTAAAAAAGTACATTTAAGCATGTGCAAAATGTCTTTCTATGATTACTGGAACATCCCTTCTGCACTTAGAATTTAGGAGCAGTAAGCCCAGATGGATCCCTTTCATGGATCACTGCCTTGTCGTGGCGAAGGGGCTTGAGTAGCTCAATGAAGCTGTGAGCTATGCCATGTAGGGCTACCCAAGATGGACAGGTCACAGCAGAGAGTTCTGACTAAACGTGGTCCGCTGGAGAAGGAAGTGGCAACCCACTCCAGTACTCTTGCCAAGAAAACCCCATGGATTACAGAACAAAAAGGCTAAACGATATGACACTGGAAGATGAGACCCTCAGGTCGGAAGGTGTCCATTATGCTACTGGGGAAGAGCAGAACACAAGTACTAGTAGCTCCAGAAAGAGTGAAGTAGCTGGGCCAAAACTGAAAGGAAGCTCAGCTGTGGATGTGTCTGGAAGTGAAAGGAAAGTGCGATGCTGCAAAGAACAATACTACATAGGAACCTGGAACGTCAGATCTATGAATCAAGGCAAGCTAGATGTGGTCAAACGTGAGATGTCAAGGCTGAACATCGACATCCTGGGAGTTAGTGAACTAAAGTGGACAGGAATGGGAGAATTTAATTCAGATGACCATTATATTTGCTACTGTGGGCAGGAATCCCTTAGAAGAAATGGAGTAGCCTTCATAGTGAACAAGAGAGTGAGAACAGCAGTACTGGGGTATAACCTCAAAAATGATAGAATGATTTCCATTCGGATCCAAGGCAAACCTTTCAACATCACAGTAATCCAAGTCTACGCCCCAACCACTGGTGCTGATGAGGAAGAAGTTGACCGCTTCTATGAAGACCTAGAACAGCTTCTAGAATTAACACCCAAAAAAGATGTCCTTCTCATCATAGGGGATTGGAATGCTAAAGTAGGCAGTCAAGAGGTAAGAGGAATAACAGGCAAGTTTGGTCTTGGAGTACAAAATGAAGCAGGGCAAAGACTGATAGAGTTCTGTCAGGAGAACACATTAGTCATAGCAAACACCCTTTTCCAGCAACACAAACGGCGACTGTACACATGGACTTCACCAGATGGTCTACATCGAAATCAGATTGATTACATTCTTTGCAGCCAAAGATGGAAAAGTTCCATACAGGCAGTCAAAACAAGACCTGGAGCTGACTGTGGCTCAGATCATCAGCTTCTTCTTGCCAAATTCAGGCTTAAACTGAAAAAAGTAGGGAAAACCGCTAGGCCCTCCACGTATGACCTAAATCAGATCCCCTACGAATATACAGTGGAGGTGACAAATAGATTTAGGGGCTTAGATTTGGTAGACAGAGTGCCTGAAGAACTTTGGACGGAGGTCTGTAACATTGTACAGGAGGCAGCAACTAAAACCATCCCAAAGAGGAAGAAATGCAAGAAGGCAAAGTGGCTGTCTGACGAGGCTTTACAAATAGCTGAGGAAAGGAGAGAAGCCAAAAGCAAGGGAGAAAGGAAAAGATATACCCAACTGAATGCAGATTTCCAGAGAACAGCAAGGAGAGATAGGAAGGCCTTTCTAAATGAGCAATGCAAAGAAATAGAGGAAAACAACAGAATGGGGAGGACTAGAGATCTTTTCAAGAAAATTGGAGATGTCAAAGGACAATTTCATGCTAAGGTAGGCACAATAAAGGACAAAAATGGCAAGGACCTAACAGAAGCAGATGAGATTCAGAAGAGGTGGCAAGAATACACAGAGGAACTCTATAAGGCCGATCTAAATGTTCCTGATAACCACAGTGGTACAGTCACTGAGCTCGAACCTGACATCCTGGAGAGTGAAGTCAAGTGGGCTTTAGAAAGCCTCGCTAACAACAAAGCTAGTGGAGGTGACAGCATTCCAGCGGAATTACTCAAAATCTTAAAAGAGGATGCTGTCCAAGTGCTGCTCTCCATATGCCAGCAAATTTGGAAAACCCAACAGTGGCCACAAGACTGGAAAAGATCAGTTTACATTCCAATCCCAAAGAAGGGCAATGCCAAAGATTGCTCGAATTACCGCACCATTGCACTCATTTCACATGCTAGCAAGGTCATGCTCAAAATCCTACAAGCTCGGCTTCAGCAGTATGTGAATCGAGAACTACCAGATGTACAAGCTGGTTTCCGAAGAGGCAGAGGAACTAGAGATCAAATTGCCAACCTTCGCTGGATCATGGAGAAAGCAAGAGAGTTCCAGAAAAACATCTACCTCTGCTTCATTGATTATGCTAAAGCCTTTGATTGTGTGGATCACAACAAACTGTGGCAAGTTCTTGAAGAGATGGGAGTTCCAGACCACCTGATCTGCCTTCTGAGAAACCTTTATGCGGGTCAGGAAGCAACAGTTAGAACTGGACATGGAACAACCGACTGGTTTAAAATTGGGAAAGGAGTACGACAAGGCTGTATATTGTCACCCTGCTTATTTAACTTATACGCAGAGTACATCATGAGGAAGGCAGGGCTGGATGACTCACAAGCTGGAATCAAGATTGCTGGGAGAAACATCAACAACCTCAGATATGCAGACGACACCACTCTAATGGCAGAAAGTGAGGAAGACCTAAAGAACCTTTTGATGAGGGTGAAAGAGGAAAGTGCCAAAATTGGTTTGAAGCTCAACATTAAAAAGACTAAGATCATGGCAACCACTCCCATCACTTCCTGGCAAATAGAAGGGGAAGAAATGGAAGCAGTGACAGACTTTATTTTCCTGGGCTCCAAGATCACCGCAGATGGTGACTGCAGCCATGAAATTAAAAGACGTTTACTTCTTGGGAAGAAAGCTATGGTGAACCTAGATAGCTTAATCAAAAGCCGAGACATCACCCTGCCAACAAAGGTTCGCATAGTCAAAGCGATGGTTTTCCCAGTAGCCATGTATGGCTGTGAGAGCTGGACCATAAGAAAGGCAGAGCGTCGAAGAATCGATGCTTTTGAATTATGGTGTTGGAGAAGACTCTTGAGAGTCCCCTGGACTGCAAAGAGATCCAATCGGTCAATTCTCCAGGAAGTCAAGCCTGATTGCTCCCTGGAAGGACAAATGCTGAAGCTGAAGCTCCAATACTTTGGCCACCTGATGAGAAGAGAGGACTCTTTAGAAAAGACCCTCATGCTGGGAAAGATTGAAGGCAAAAGGAGAAGGGGGCGACAGAGGATGAGATGGTTAGATAGTGTCACCGAAGCAATGAATATGAAATTGGGTGAACTCAGGAAGCTAGTGGAGGACAGGGAGGCCTGGCGTGCTGTGGTCCATGGGGTCGCGAAGAGTCGGACACGACTTAGCGACTGAACAACAACAACAACAACAACAAGCCCAGATGACTGAGGAAACCCTTTGCTGCACTGCTCAGTCACTCTCAAAAGGCAAGAAAGCATAATGTATTGGGAGTGGAGGAAAAAACAGCATTATATGAATCACACTGAAGCACCAGATTATTCTCCATACCACCTATGCAGTTGAAAGATTCAACTGGCTCTTTGTTGATCCAGCAGTTGAGCTGAACTCAGTTCAGTGATTGATTCAGCACTGAGAACAACATTGCACTCCATCCATCCAGCACCTACCTGGGAATCACTGCCCTAGAGGGACATTGACAATCAGATGGGACAATGCTGGCTGAGCTAGATGGGCCAAGGAAAGTCAAGATGAGTGACATGGAAGCATTATATGCTCAGAATGTTTGAACTCGATCCACTAAGATGAATTCTGCATAATAATAATAGATGCTACAAAATAAGTTACCTGAACCATCATCCAGAAGTGTAATCTCTTCAGCAGTTCCAGATTCTGATTCTAATATGGCAATGACGTTCGCACCAATCACAGGCAAAAATCCTTGACTCACTTCTGCATAAATGACCATTGGATTAGGATAGATATTGGTGTTCCTCCTCAGATAAGGTTTCACAATCACTGGAGGCTCACTTAAAGATGCTGCTCGGGAGGAGACTGTCATTGATATGACCTGAGCTGTATTGTGGATATTCCGAATGGAGTAAGCCCAGTCTCCTGCCTGCGGATCGAAGTGTTTCAAGTTGAAAAGAAAATCAAATATTCAGTATCCAAGACTTAATTTTTATAAAAGCAGCCTTGCGTTCCTTATTATGTTTGGTAGGCTTTTTTTTTTTTTTAAAGACACAAGCAGTGCATGTCTCTGCATGTCAAAAGTAAGTCACATTGGGTTCAATAGGGCTTACTTCCAGGAAAATGTGTAAAGGATTGCCACCGAAAAGCACAAGGTAGAGACAGTGATAGGAATAGCTGCATTTGTGTGCCCTCCAGTGAGCCTTGATCATTCTTATACATGTGAATAAAAACCCTTATGGGGTGTAAGAGTGAAATGTGCCTCTGACTTGAAAGGAAAATGTGACCCTTGTCTAGCAGAAGTTTTGGAAATGGTGATCCAGGCATCTCATGAAAGCTTTGAGCATGACTAGGTATGTTTCTTCCCTCAACCCATTTTCCGAATGAACACTAGCAGTAGAGAGTCTCCAGAAGAGCTTGCACACTTTCCAGGTCTGCTTCAGGTTGAGGGCAGGTTGCAGGGATCTAGGTGGTGTGGCTATGCAAGCATGCCATCCCAAGACTAACACCTAGGAGCTGTACAGAATTTGGGCAGTGCATTTTAAGCAGCACAACCAGCCCTGAAAATCATGTCCTGGGGATAGAAATGCTTGCGTGGAGTATAGAGAGTCATTAGAACAGTTACAGAATGCTGCACCTTGAACTTCTGGAAGTGGGCTTGAAGAAGTCTAGGAGTCTACTGAGGCCGCAAGGCTCTTCCTCACTTTACCTCAAGTGAGGTCATATAAACCCTTTATATTACCACAGCAATATAAACCCTTGTTGGTACTGCTTGCATGCTTTCTAAAATGAAAAGCCACATGCATAACAACTGCAGCATATATAGAGAACAAAATTTCAGCTCTTACCTCTGCAGTTCCACCAATCTTTAGCTGAGCCATTCTGGTGTTGGTAATATCAGTTTCAAAGTCTGCTTGGGGATATATTTTTCCTTTTGGGTCTGTCATGAGAATGTCTGGTGGAGCTGTGCTCATGCCCCATGTAACCACAAAGGACATGTCATTTCCCACAGTTCTATCAATGGACACCGCACCATGCAACCATTGGAAGGGACTGATGCTCAGACTTTTACTTTCAAGCTATAAAACAGTGAGCATTTTTATAGAAAGCAAACTCCAACAAAGCATGTTCTTTAATTGGGAGAACACTTAATAGTATATTATCAGAAGAAGAAGATTTAGCCGAGAGGGTTAATGCCTCCGTTTGCCCGAAGATAACACCTGAAGATCTCAAGGTCGTGAGCTCGGGACTGCCGGAAGTCTCTGCGAGCAGCAGACCTTGGAAACTGCGGCTGATTAAAAGCTGAGTTTCAGCTGCCTCGTGGGAGGAGGAGTGTGCTGAAATCAGCTGCATCTCTGGTGGCAGCAGGGAAGCCTCATCAGCCAGCAGACGGGTGGCTAAAGAAAGAAGGCTAAATCCAGAAAGAAAGATCTGTAGGAGTGTGGTTCTTGGAAGATAGAACATTCTGTAAATTGTAAAAACCTTCGGGTTTGTGAGAAAGTCTGCCTATGTAAACCGCCTTGAGTTCAATCATTAGAGAAATCTAGTGATCTTAAGAAAGGCGGTATATAAATAAATGTATTATTATTATTATTATATTAGCTATTGTATAAACTAGAACAAAGTGACCAAATACAATAGATGATCTACACAAACAAGTGGTCACAATCTTAAATTACTTAACTCCACAAATGAAGAAATGCAAATGTGCCAGACACGTGGCATGGTATAGACAGACAAAATATTCTTTCTAACTCCATGGGCCAAGTATTGGGAAGTGCAAGAAAATAATTTTCTAAAGAACTAAAATTTCCCATAGATCTGCTACTAGAGCCTACACACCAAAATTTGCACTGGTGAGCCAAAAATTCAGGTGCTCTGTATTCATGCATACAACTGAACTGGGGCAGTGCATTTGGCTGTCTTTTTTTTCCCGGTGACTCCTCCAAAAAAATCCTATGATAGTAACAGATTTTTATTTATTTAAAAGGTTTGTGGACAGCACCATTGATTTAACTCAAGCTAGGTCAATTCAATCATTGCAGAGAAAGCATGACACACTCACTGCCTAAAAGTATTTGGCGTGCATGCGAGACTCATATATGTCCTCATCTAACAAGGTCAAAATAAGAACTGCTTTTGTATAAACTATCTCATGAGCAATACAGGTGGGCCCCCATATCCATGGATTCTGTATCCGCAGTTTCAGTTATCCATGGATCAGGACCCCCCTTTACCTTCCTTGATTCTTACTTTGGGTTGCTAAAACCTTGTCTTGCTCAGAGATGGGGGTAGGGGAGAACCCTATATTTTACATAGGTTCCCTCTTATCCATGGTTTCAGGTATCCATGGGGACCCCAGAAACCTATCTGCCATGGATACGGAGGGCAATGCCTGTATACCACTCAGAAAAGCCCAAATATCTTATTTATTTGAAGAACTAACATCTATGTACCACTTTTGAACTAGCTAATTGTGCTAATTTTCTCTTGGTTTCTCTCCATTGCAGTAGTGGTCCGGTGGGTGTAAGCACTAGGTTTTCAGATGCCTGAACACCAGTGTAAAAGCAGCCCCTCCCCTTGCCTTAAGAGCCAATTGCGGTTGCGAGAGCAAAGTGCAAAACAGCAGCCTAAAATGTTCAACTATTTAAATACTCACATAGGTAAAGGTTTCCCCATGACCGAATGGTCTAGTCGTGACCGACTCTGGGGGGTGGTGCTCATCTCCGTTTCTAAGCCCAAGAGCCAGTGTTTGTCCAAGGACAAGTTTCCATGGTCACGTGGCCAGCATGACTATACACCAAGGCGCTCAGAACACCGTTACCTTCCCACTGAAGTGGTACCTATTTATCTACTCATATTTTTACATGCTTCCGAACTGCTAGGTTGGCAGGAACTGGGACAAGTGATGGGAGCTCACGCCATCACTTGAACTGCCAACCTTCCAGTCAGCAGCTTAGTGGTTTAACCTGCAGTGCCATCACATCCCCAAAAGTTACACACATACCTATCCATTAATAGAATATCAAAGGAAAAAAATCTGAGCCAACACATGCATTGAAAGCAACACTTGCTTTGGCCTTTAGAATTGGTTCATTGTTCCAAACACAACACATGTATTTGTATTATTGAAGTAATGATATGAAACATATATACATTTTAAAAAGTTGAGAAGTTTGATTAAAACCATGGTACTGGGGGAAAAACAGGGCCTTGGGTCAGACATGAGCAGTGGCCTCTTTTGCAGTGCTGGAGAGCCAGCATCTGCCCAAGGGAGCAACTTGCTGATGCCTGCCTACCACTTGAGAAGCACCAGTCTTAAATTGGCAATTCAGGTCATCATAATACTTTTGACTGCAAGCTTGCTGGCAGGACCTGTTCTTTAACATTTGTGTGCATGCCTACCAAACTGAGGAATAATTAAAATTACAATAATTAGTGGAGCCCGGCTTGCTCTTTGAAATCCAGACCTGAATAGTTTGGTGGAAGAAAGTTCCACTTCCTGATGAAATTCCATTGAAAGCATCTATGAAGCCACTGAAATCCAAATTGTCGGTGGCAGCAAATTTCAAGCCTCCTGTAACACAATAGAATAATAATAGATTGTTGGTGGGTTGTGAAACTGAAAATGACAAGCTGAGGGCTGACAAGGAAAATATACTGAGCCCTATGGAAAGAAAAACTGAGCTGCATGTGCATTTACCTGTGAGTATGCAACTGTGCCTCAGGGCGCAATCCTAACTTTCCAGCCTTACCTGACATAGCTGTGCCAATGGGGCATGTGCTGCATCCTGCAGTTGGGGGCAGTCACAGACGCCTCCTCAAGGTAAGGGAATGTTTGCTCCCTTTCCTCAGAGCTTCATTGCCCTTACCCTGGTGCTGGAAAGTTGGTTAGGACTGCACCCTCAATGCACTTTGAAGGGCAGGTAGAAACACCAACATTCTGATCTGATGAACCAGGCCCCTTCCATAAGGAAGGCTCCCCTCCAAGCTGAAATGAAAATGAAACTGAGCCACAGTGCATGAGTGCATTCACTCAAGGACTAGCTAAGAGGAACACAAAGCCATCAGAACGGTCTAAATCTGATGCACGCAGGCCTCACAAAACACTCCAAAAGGAAGTCATCCCCTCTAAGCTAACAAGGAAACTCCCATCAATGGCCTGGCGAAAGGGAACACAAGGCCACCAGATTGGCCCTGATCCAATGAACTCAACAAATGATCCAGAATGTTCCTCCCACATAGTAAAAAGGATAAAAACAGAGCCTTGAAGGGAAACTTTTTTTTCTAAGCCTCAGGTGAGTCCTTTTTTTAAAAAAATTAAAAATTATTGAACACAACTAACAATCAACAAACCATAAAATAAAAAAGTTCACATCTTAATACACATCTTACCCTAATTATCTACATCTTCGTTCTCCTCTCAGCCTTATATTACTACCAATTCATACTCTGACCGCCCTTTTTTCATACATTTTTCAGATCTCTTCCCTCTAAATATTTGTAATCCTTAGCAACACAAATAGTTATATCAATTTTTTTCCTCACATGCAAAAGGTCAGTACATAATGTCCAAATATTAACATGTATTTACTGTTTCTTAAATAAAATTATATATTTATCCCTTTCATCTATCCTAAATTTTTTAATCTATCATTCTTAAACCACATGATAAAGTGTTTTTTTAAAAAGAGGGTGCTGGGGCAAAAAATGTTTGGGAACTACTGCACTAAAATATAGTTAAAACCTTGTGACTTTCATGAGAATTGAACTGTATTTTCTTATAGAGTTGTACGTAGCAAAATGAATAAGAATCACACACCCATTTTCTTAGTTACTGTAAACCCACTGTTTTATATTATAGTTGATTGGATATTCAGATATACATAGAAATGTATGAAATTTGGAGAGAGATGATACAAATATCAGGACCACGGGGGCTTTAAAGGCTTGCTGAGAGTTGTATTCTGTCATACTGCAGAGACATCTCTAGATCAGATTGTGTTTTAACAATGCAAAGCATGTAGCAAGGCAACAAGAAAGGCACAAAAAAAAATCAATAAAAAAGCTGCTAATAAGTCCGGAATTTAATAAGTCCGGATAACTGAGTGAAAAATCAAATCATACTTCTTTTGACGTAAAATGGTGTGAAAATGTTTTAGGATAATTGCTTTTGGTCAAGTGACACAACCAGATATAGACTGTGGGACAGTGGGGAGAAAAAAAGCAGTAAGAGCAGGTGATGTTAACTGGTGAGAAGAGGCAGCCGACTGAGGAGGATTTGATCTCAGGTGGATGGGGCTGCATTATCCTGAAGAATAAACCAAGCAGCTTGTTATACCCAGATAGATCAGGTATCTTCCCTTTTGGACCCAGCCCTATAGATGAATGACTCGTATCCACTGTGGCTCACAGCATTTTTAAGCAGCTCTAGCTGGCATGGCAGCACCAGCCTCTCTGAGGGCCCAATCCTATTGGGATTAGCACAGGCAGTACGAGTTTATTGCCCATGCTGCTGTCGTGAGCTGTAAAGCACCTTCACCACCAGTGGGAAGGCCATGGGAAGACCTTGCCAGTGCCAGCCCCCCACTGCCAACACAATGGCAACACAATGCCAGCAAGCATTAAGTGTAACTGCTGCCGGCATTGCAGGGATTCCAGTTGGGAGGGGAGGGTGTTCCTGGGCAGGGGGTGGGGTGGGCTGCCACTGATCTCATCTTCCATGTCGGGCTGTGTGGCCTGACATGGAAGTTCTTGCCTCTGTGCCAGCAAAACTGTTGACACAGAGACTAAGAGACCCATCCCCAACCCTGGGGGAACAGGACAAACATTCCCTTCCTCTGAGGAGGCCCTGGTGCATGCCCAACGCTGGCAGTATGCTAGGCTACTTGGCTACTGCTGTTCTGACAGGCTCAAAGGATTGGGCTGCCTGAAAGATAGGATCTAGCCACAGTTATCACACTTGTACTCTAGCTATAACCAGACTTGATTACTGCAACATCCACTACACAGAGCTGCTTTTGAAGACTACTAGAAAATTGCAATGGTTTCAGCAGCATAATTGCTGCCTGGTACCACCCACAGGTAACACATCTTGACAATTTTGCTGTAAGAACTTCACAATTGGTACATTCCTTTTCCCCCACAAAGAGAGCTACAAGCCATTCTCACCATCTCAAAGAACTTCAGTTCTGCGGTCCTACACATGCGAGTTATGTCTCATTGAAAGCAGCCCCCTTTCCATGAAAGTTCCTTTCCCAGCAGTGCTTAACTGCTTTTAAAGCAGAGCTTTCTTAAAAGGAATACTCAACCTGGAGCTCTTGAGAGACTGCCCTACAGTAGAAGCTTCCCCTCACCACCACCACCACCCTTACTGAGGCTGGAGAAGGAAAAAGGCCTGGATTGAAGCTGGTGGCTGCATGGCTGACAGGAAGAGCCAGGCAGGAGGCCCGGGGGATTAGCAGTAACACACACACGGTTGCTTCTTACTGCGTTTTGCTTGCTCTGCATTCCTGCACTAGCCTTCTTCTGTGCCATTGCTGGGAGCAGCTTCATTTTCTACTCTCAGCTCCCCCTGCTGGCCTGGATGACCAATTGCTATCATAGAAATGGTTGCTGCTGTTGCTGCTTGCTGGCTGCTGGTGGCCAGGAGACATGGCAACCAGCATGGGGGGGGGCAGATAAAAAGGTTCTGCAGGCCTAATTCATGGACTTATTATGCAGGTTTGCTGGCTATATGTTTGACACCCCTGCATAAGACAGTTGTATTTTCATGGGTTTTGTCTATAACTTCTGCTAGAAGACAGATGTTGCATTCAGTTTTTTTCTTTGGATTCCTGGTGAAATTCCGTATCGAATGGTATATAGCTTGATGGTAATATTCCATAAAACTGCTATTTTAATAAACCGTTTTTTATATTTTTATTTCGTTCTTAGTTTTTTGGCCATGACTTCTGCTAGCATAAAGATATTACACTCTGTTTTTAAATTCTGGGTGAAATTCTGCATCAAACAGTATATAGCACAATGGTATTATTCTGTAAAACCACAATTTTAAAAATTGGGGTGCAGTGATGACACCCCCCCCGAGGGTGGCACCTTGGGTGCCCCGCTCCCCGCCTCATAGGTAGCTACATTACTGCAGCTGCTGTTATGTTCTTCTTGATTTTATGGAGTTTTACAACTTTTTCTGCTGCTTTGCTGTTTTTATTGTTATTTTACTTAAATCAATTTTATTTCTGGTATGGATTACAGAAGTTGATAAGAATACTCTCATGGACAAAGACTGAAATGCAAGATGCAAATATTTTAAGTAAACTAATACCAAGAAAAAAAAATACGTGTTTAAAATTTGGGAATAATAGATATGGAACACATGAATGGTCTGATATGCTGCATACTTGATATATCAGCTTTGGGGTGCCTCCACGGAATATATGTGGTTTAACTGTAAAGCCCTATCACTTTAAATAGCATTTTTGCTTTTTATTATTGTTTGAATATATTTTATATTCAACAGAAAAATGCAAACAGAAGTTTCAGAACATGAACAACCAATTCATCCAATGGTTATTTTGAAAGGGTAATTACAGAATATATTAGAAGTTTGGTTAGCCAAACTCTCTACAAACTGTTAGGAACTCAAGACGACAGTTTTGCCCCCTCCCCCAATTTTCCATCTTTTTTTCTCCAGCTGCCATGCTGAGCACATCATAAATCCAAGAAGGGGTTGGGGATGCGGGAAACACGTTGGTGATTAAAGGCCTCCCCTACACATATGAAGGAAACGCAGAGCTGGCCCAGCCCTGAGATGAGTTGAAAACTGCCTCAGAAGCAACAGGTTGGGAGAGGCAGTGAGCTGATGGAAGGTGCCCCACATCTCATGCTTGCCTGCTACCTTCCCCAGCTCGCCACCAGCCTTGAGGTTGGTTCTATCCTCGTGAACTGGCTTCCCCCCTTCCAATGTGTTCGGCACTTTCAAATCCAGAGCTGGCAATGCTGGACCAGTCAGAGGTAAGTTTTCTTGATGGTCCTCACGTGCTCTCTGATTGTGTGAGGATAGGGTTGCCAGACCGGGGGGTGAGGGGCAGACCCTTCTGGCACACACCATCAGTGGTGAATACATGGGAGGTGTACATCTGCTTCAGGGTGTGTGCATCGTCTGTGTATCTGCCTGTGGGATGCATGTTCTTCCTGGGTAGCAGAATGGTGGGGAACTGGGACACAGATTCAGGCAATGATTTGACATGGACCACTCCTGAGAAGATACTATTGGAACACCGTATGGGGAGGTTTCAGGAGGGAGGAAAGGAGCCCCAGCCCTTTAGTGAAGCACAATGGGGTGAGGTTTCAGGAACATGGGAATGAAGATGTCATTTCCCCTCTCCAGCACTAGGAAGCTCCACTTCTCGCTGGCCCAGAATCCTGAAGAAAAGTACTGCTGGTACACCGGGAAGATCTACTGCAACCCTTTGTTCCAGTTCCCCACTTCCATCTTTTAACTCCTTAACCCTTTTTCTATGTGAGCAACATCACGGCAGGGCCTACTCCTTGTTCCTAGCATCTAGGACTGCCTCTGAAGCTGGAGTGTCTACTGAGCTGTCATGGCAGGTAGGAGAGGTTCTGTGGATGGAGCAGGTAGGAGGAGCTTTGTGTGAATAAGAGTAGCAGAGTGGCTGGGGCTCAAGGCAACCTACTTTGGGAAAGGACCACCTGCGTAGCTTGCAAGACATGGACATTCGGCTTGTTCACTAACCTGTCAAGTCTGACAACATTTCTAGTTCTCTTGCGGCACTTGGCCCCAGGGCAATGGTGTGAATCTTTGACCCACTCCTTGCAGCCTCAGCAAAGCAGGAATGTACAGCTGAATCTTCTCCAGCAGTCAGAAGCACCATTTCACAACCTTCAGTGTTGTTAAATTTTTGTAAAAACACCTAAATTGAAAAGAACATTTTAAATGTTAGTGGTATTAGGAAATATAGACATCTCAAAATGCTATTTAGCAAATGTGCGAAGTGGTTGGGGCTCCTGAAGTAAAGCATTTACTCCTGAAGTAAAGGCTGTAGGTGCAGTTTTTTTTGCCTAGAGCTGGCCCAGCCCTGAGATGAGTTGAAAACTGCCTCAGAAGCAGCAGGTTGGGAGAGGCAGCGAGGGAGGGACTGTGTGTTCAGTAGGTTTGGTGTTATAAAAAATGGTTACTTGTGCTTAATAAAGCTAAACCCAAGCTATAGTATGGTGTCTTCACTGGTATGAGGATAAATAGGCTACCTCCGCAAGCCAGAGGTAGGGGAATGAGATGCAGGTATCTTGTTGCCTTGTGTGATCCCTATGGCATCTGATGGGCCACTGTGAGATTCAGGAAGCTGGACTAGGCCTGATCCAGCGGGGCTGTTCCTATGTACCAGAAGCCAATTGCCCCACCCCCTTTCTCCATTCCTCTTCCTCTCCATATTGGTGACAAAATTGCTAATGTCAAAGCAAGCAGGCAGCAGAGCACACAGTGGAGAGAAACAGAGGGAGGAGGTAAGCAAAGGAATAACCAGAAAGGTAGGTGGTACTCGCCATCTCCCATGTTCATTGCTTGAGAAAGGTGCGTCATTTGTCCTCGTGGATGGGCTGGTCTTGATGTGTACAATCAAAAGTGCACGAGAGATTATAGAGAGCTCTATAGGTTCACATAGTCAAAGCTATGGTTTTCTCAGTAGCAATGTATGGCTGTGAGAGCTGGACCATAAGAAAGGCCAGAATTGAAGAATAGATGCTTTTGAATTATGGTGTTGGAGAAGACTCTTGAGAGTCCCCTGGTCTGCAAGGAGATCCAATCGGTCAATCCTCCAGGAATTGCTCCCTGGAAGGACAAATCCTGAAGCTGAAGCTTAAATACTTTGGCCACCTCATGAGAAGAGAGGACTCTCTAGAAAAGACCCTCATGCTGGGAAAGATTGAAGGCAAAAGGAGAAAGGGGCGGCAGAGGATGAGATGGTTAAATAGTGTCACCGAAGCGATGAACATGAAATTGGGCAAACTCCAGAAGCTAGTGGAGGACAGGGAGGCCTGGCGTGCTGTGGTCCATGGGGTTGCGAAGAGTCGGACATGACTTAGCGACTGAACAACAACAACAATAGACACTGTGTTATTCTGTTTGCTTGTTTTCTACCTGGCAATGGTATCTCCTCTCTTGGAGCAAACACTCTCCCCACAATCAGGGCTGGGGGAAACAAGGGGTTAAATCCATACTCTAAACCAGTGGTTCCCAACCTGGGGTACGTATACCCCCACAGGTACTTGCTAGAACCTTTATGCATACTCAAAAAAGAATTGAATAATGGTGGAAAAGGCAGGTCTGTTAGTAGAATTAACAGCAACTATATTAATTACAAACATTTTGCTAAACATTTTGTACAATTTATGGAAATGGGCTGCCAAGGAGTATGCAAATGAAAAAACATAAGGAACCACTGCTTTCTACCAATCCTGTACCTCCACAGTAGCAGTTCTTTTCAATCCCCTCTAACAACTGCTATTTAGGAAAGAGAAAGTATACAAACATCCGTTACCTGCTTCGTGTAATTTGCAGCTTGGCCCTTGGCATCCTTGTTGGTGCCAAAAATTAATAAAATTGCAGAATGCCATGCATATTACCCGCTTTTTAAAGGGCCACACAAACATTCCAGCACTTAAATGATACCACGGAAAAATGTTCAGCCAATGAAGAAGTTTATTCTGAGGCCTGAAGGGGGAGCAGGCGTTTAACTAGGCGTTGTGGGATTAAAGCTCTGTTCCAGATGACTGGTAGTAGCTTATAATGAATGCAAGATTATTCACTTGAGCGGTAAAAAAAGATTCTCCAAGCCATTGCTCCTGCTGCAGGGGAAAATTGTGTTTCTCAGTATGCAAAGAGCAATATTTGCTGCTAGGAAATGATCAGGAATGATCAGTAGCTTCCACCATGAAGTATGTGTAAGACACCCAAATTATATACAATAAAAGGCACTCTCATATGAACAACACTTTTTTCATACACTGCTACTGCGTAGACGTTTGGTTCTTAAAACAGAGAAATAGAGATTGGTGAGGTTAGGACTTGGGAATCTGCCTCCTTTCAGTGTTACTGTCCCACCTTCATTCCGGGGGGGGGGAGGGGGAGTTACTTTCGCAAACCATATATTTTAATAAAGTGGGCTTGTTTTCTTGGAATTCTTGTAAATTTTCAAAAAATAACATGCCTATGCAAGAAAGGATAAAAGTATCTGGAAAATGTTCACCTGAAATCCTGCACGCACTCCCGAACAGATGCTAGTTCCTCCACTCCCTGTGGTAGGCAAAACGTTTGTAAGTGAACGACGAACTCGATCATCGACAATCTGTTGCAAAGGGGACTTGATTTCAGCATGGTCACTATACGTGACAATTCCAACCCAGGAGCCTGTTTCAATTATCTGTAGGAGGAATAGCTCCGCAGCTTGCCTCAGTCGATTAATGCGATCATGCTGCATATAGAGAAGAAGTGCTGTCAATGCTGTTCTAGAAAGGCAGCAAAAGAAAATAATAATGAGAAGACTTTGCTGATAACTGGTAGATCACTACATTAGGAAATATACAACTTGATATATACGAATGCCGCATAGACACATCCATGAATCCCTTTGTGACATGCATCCACCTTGTTGCCTTTGTATGCAATACAGTTCCTTGCTTAGAACCGTGTGTTTTATAAATGATAAAAGCTGTCTTGCAGTGGCTGCATCAAGGATAAAAAAATTCATTCCTCTGGGAAGTGCACAATCAGTTGGACCGTTGCCTTCCAACATCATCATCATCTTGAAATGTCCAGTCCTGTAAAGATGAAATGCAAATAAGACAACAAGCACTCACCGAGTCCATGCTTCCAGAAACATCAAGTACTAGACAGATAACTCTGTCTTGTACTTGCAGCAAGGAGATGGTGGGGACTGGAGGAGGGGCCGTGAGTGGAGATGAACTGGCAAAGTCAGCAGAGTCCATTATAACTTCCCAGGTGCTCCTGTAGTTGCATAGTTTGTTCTGCAAATTTGTGGCTTCGATATTATGGTTACTTTGGTCACAGAACTGGGTAGCCTTTTTAAAAAAAAAGATAGGTTTAAAAGAGCAGACAAGGATTGGAATAGCCTCTCAAACGACATTAGAAATACTTACTGAATGTAGACTTGGCATGTACATGATCGATGCTGAAGCATGTTGCTTTTTTTCTGGCACAAATTGGCATCCAGCCTCATACAGCCTAGTTTGGCGGTCAACTTTGCATGATCTGATTTTTCCCGTGTTTTCTCGGAAAACATATTTACCAGTGATCTTAGTCGAGCATCTACACAATATAAAAAGCAAGTATTGTTAGTAAGCAAAAAAAGTCAAGGAGTTATTAGGCCCCCACAATATAAATGTCCCATTATTCTGTATAAACAATCCATCCAAAGATGAGAAGACATGTGTCTAACAGGGGTTTGGTCCAGTAATACAAATTAATCCCAGAAGCCAGGTAATGAAATGGGGCTAGCAATTGGTGACAATAATGAGTTTGAAACAATTATGTAAAGATTATAGAGCAAACTCCTGCAGGAAACTGACATAGATGCCTCTATTAAACCCAATGATCTAACTATACACAAATATGAGCAGATCCCTCATTCTACATGCATTGACAGAAGCTGTCAAAGATACTTGCTTCTGAAATTACATTTCTTGATGTGGTGTAACAATTGTTATTGTCTATTAAATTTAAATTGAGAATACAAGTTCATGTCACCGTGGACCCCAATGGCTGTGCACTGGCCATGACTCAGAACCTAAGACATTTATTTAAATTCAGATCTGTGCCTCCAGTGAAATGCGAAAAGGTCTCTATCTGTTACTCAACTACTACTTAGTCCTCTGGACAGCCATTCAGACCACACTAACAGGACTGGCACTAGGAGTGACGGGACTCAATGTGGGGCATTCCTGCGGGGCCCCCACCCCCCCAAAGGGACCCCACTTACCAAGAAGAGCACATGTGGTGCCATACACAAAGTGTGGCACTTGGAAATAGTTTGTGGTGACATGATGACATCATTGCCAACTTCTTCCAGGAGGCCCATTGTCATGAACAAAAGGGGGGGTTGTTACCTGTGTGACACCCCCCCCCCAGTCGCCCACTTGGTTTGAACCCACATCTTAGTGGGGAACTGCCTTGGTAGTTCCAATCCGCTGCCACCAGCCCAGGTACCAGGTTGCCAGAGGAGTTTCCTGGGCTACACTCCTCTCCTAGCAGAGGTATTACCTCAAGGGTCTCTACACTCACTCTTGCCGAGCAAGGAGGCTCATGAATCACTGTGAGCCGGAACAAGGCAAGAAGGGTTTTTATTAACGGACTGTCAAAGGGAAAAAGAGGTTGGGGCGCCAGAAATAACAATAGGTGAACCGTATAAAACAGCTTAACTGCTTCTCGGGGCAATCAGCCAGTAGGTGGAGCTGGATCACAAAGGCCTGGCAAGGCCTACACAGGTGTGGCCCAGCCCCAGATTGCCCTGAGGGGAAAAGGCTTGTAATCTCACGGCCTGGGAACACACAGACTGAAAACAACTCACAATCTAACGCGTGCTCACTAATACTGGGGTCCTGGCTCTAAGTCCTCTCTGCTGGGCTTCTCCCGGCAGCCATCCACTCTGCCTCCCCACAGAGCGGCTCTCCCTGCGACCATCCAGCAGAAAAGCCCAAAGGAAAAAGAGTGAGAGACTCCGCCCATCCCCTGATCCCCAGCTGGAGACTCATCCGATTGGCCAGCAGCCACTCCTACTCCCCCCAGCCGGGACGTCCCTGGTAGTAACAGACCAGGCCCTCAGAAAACAAAGTAGAAATGAAAACAAGAACATGAAACATGGCTGTCTCATCCAGAGTCGTATTTAGGGTATTGCGAGGGTGGCAAGAGCCATGGGCACCATTTTCCAGGGGCGCTGTTTGCATGGCGCTTCCCTGCAACATTACTGGCCATTTAAGGTGGGCCCACCTTAAGTTGGATCGGAGGAAATGGTGAGCTGTGTGGGCCATCCCTGATGCTTCTCCTTGTCCTGCCCATTTGAATTTCGCCGCCTGTGTACTTCACCATGCGGCAGTTTACGCAGCCGTGTGACATGGACCAGACCAGCGACGAGGATGGGCGGCGGTGAAAAGGCGGGCGAGCGGTGAGGACGAGTGGAGCGGAGGTGAAGAGGTGGGTGGCGGTGGCAAAGAGGCGAGCAGTGAGGACAAGCGGAGGGGCAGTGAAGAGGCGGGCGAGTGGTGAGCACGAGCAGAGTGGAGGTGAAGAGGCGGGCGGTGGCAGCAAAGTGGCGACCAGTGAGGTGTGAGGATGAGCGGAGCGGCCATGAAGAGGCGGGTCGCCACAGCAAGGCGGCGAGGACAAGCGGCAGTGAAGAGGCGAGGAGCCGGAGTGTGCTGGGCCTGGGTAAGTTTTATGATATGCCTGGGGGTGGGTGTTTTGAAGTTCATTCTGTGGCTGGTGCTGCTTGGCTCTGGTGAAAATTATGAAGGAGGTGGATAGAGTACATTGAGGAAAGCTCTTTTCCCTCTCATACAACATCAGAACCAGAGGACATCCACTAAAGTTGAGTGTTGGGAGACTTAGGCAAGAACAAACAAAATAAAAGAGACTTAGAACAAACAAAATAAAATATTTATTTATCCAGTATGCAGTTAGTCTGTGGGACCCTTTGCCACAGGATGTGGTGATGGTGTCTGTCCTAGGTGCCTTTAAAAGGGGACAGATTTTTAGAGGAAAGGTCCACCACAGGTTACAATCTATGAAGGGTATATCCAGTCTGAGACTAGCTGGTTGCTCATCGCAATAGGAATTTTTTTGTCATCCAAATTGGCCATGGATGCCACTTGGTGGATCATGACCTGATGCCATATGGGTTGTGGGAAGCTGGGAGCAGCCATCTTCAAAGCTGCAGACCATACTTTTGCTAAATTCCTTCTGTGAATGTTAACAGTTTGAATTTTCAAGTGAGGTTTTTTTAAAGAAATTGTTTTTAGTTCAGTGTTTTGACATAATATTTGGTCCTAATCCTGCTTTCTGTCAGGGATGTTTCATGGTTGTGCAATTGCTGCAGTCTAAGAATGCCAATTTGCATTTCAGGCATGTCATCTGATTATGTCACAATGAAGGCCCTTCCTCCTTGATGATGTCACTTCCTGCCACAACGTTACTTCTGGCTATGACGTCACTTCTGGTGGGTCCCGACACAATTGCCAGTCTAAAAAGTGAGTCCCGGTCTCCAAAGTGTGAATGTTAGCATGTTTTGATAGGGGTGCAATTTCATTGCTTGCCATGGGTGCCATTTCCCCTGGATACGCCTCTAGTCTCATCACACCCATTTGGTTCAGAGGCAAGGGCAGGTTGGAGGGTCCAAGGTAAAGCTACTGTACTCGCCCCACTACCTACAGCCCATAGAGATCTCAGCTGCAGCAGCAGGCGATATGCTCGCTGCACTGGTGCAGGGCCCACCGTGGTGACATTGGTCACCTTGGCTTAAGGCCGGCCCTGCACACCAAACCTAAGAAGACAAAACAAACACTACAAGTGAATGTTTTAAAAGTGTATCTTCAACTGCTAGGAGGGTACCTTGTTGCTTCAGGCTTGGATTTTCCATTACTGTAGAAAGGTGCATCATCGTTATATTCGTCAAAGACTCCCCATCGGAGATGAGCCCA
The DNA here is from genome assembly GCA_029204185.1 of Lerista edwardsae. Taxonomy (NCBI): domain Eukaryota; kingdom Metazoa; phylum Chordata; class Lepidosauria; order Squamata; family Scincidae; genus Lerista; species Lerista edwardsae. The sequence continues at coordinate 4,809,912 of JAJKFI010000096.1, forward strand.
TTCGTGGACAAAGACTCTGCCTGTGGAACACCAAAAACAAACTGACTGCAATTTGGTGATTTACATTTACAAGATACAGCAAGTGAGAAGCGGATTTCAAGGCAAGTACTAAAATAAAATGAAAACTGCTCCTTCTGTGACACTGATAACTGAGCAGCTACAACACGGGTGGCCAACTCTACAGTTTTGGGGGATACAGTTTTGTATCTCTATTACTTCTGCTCTTGTTACTTAAGCTATATTTCTGGTCCTCAATATATGCATATATAAAGGTTAAGGTTAAGTTCATTATTAATGACTTCCTGTTAAGGCATGGCAGGGCAACACAAGTGCACTACATTGCAAGCCGACGGCATAGTCTGAAGGCACATGACTGGTACAGCAAACTTGCAGAGACCAAACAGGATAAGGCTGGACTAGTACCTAGACGGAAGACTTGCTGAGAAGTCCTAAATAAGGTAGTGTGAATGAAAGACCAGCTATAAATGTAACCAATAATTATGTGTATAGCATGTAGAATGCTTTTATGCCTTGAAAAATGTACTGATAACCTAACATGGAAATATGGATAATTCCGTAGCTAAACCCAAGTACCTGTAGAGAGAGACGACTGAATAAAATAAAACCCCTGTCAGCCTCCACTTGAACCCTCACAAGCAAGCAAGTTCTATCCTGCTGCTACTCGTGAGCCCAACCCTCATGAGAGGGCTGGAGTGAAAGCCAGGGGGAGGCCCCAACTGCCTTTCATTTCCTCTGCTCTGTGAACTTCGACCGCAAAGAATTTTGATTGGCAATAAATCATTTTCCTGACCTCGAATCACTGTCGCCTGCTTGCCTCTTGGGGCCCAAGTCCACCAACCCCAACCCTTTCAACACCCCCCTCCCTGCTTGGAGTGGGGCCAGCACAGCCGGAGGAAACGTCACAACCCCAAATGCTTTCTTCTTGCTTATGTTGTTCTAGTGATCTTTCCAAACTTTGGCTAATTAACATTTTAATAAAACAGGAAACATTTTAATTGGCGCTACTACCTCGTGGTCCATAAACATCTGCTGAATTATCATTTGTCAAGAAGTTAGGTGTGAAATGAATGTAGCGTCCCTTTTCTCCACATCCTCCATACTGCAACGTGTAGGGTTGATCTCCATACTTCAGGTAAGGATCTGCCACTATGACATCAGCCTAAATCAAAACAAGTCCTGGTTTAATGATCTCCAACACACATCTATGAGAACATTTATGGCCGAATCCTAACTAAATTGGGCCAGCGCAAGGGCAGTTTTAAAACAGTGGTACGCTCTCATAAAATGCCTGCGGATGGGCTGCAGACAGCCTTTTTTCAAAAAAATGCTGCCAGAGGGGGCTGTTTTGCAGCTGTGCAGCCAGCATTCACTGCCCCAACCAGAGCTGGCAATCCAGTGATAGGGGCAGGTGGGCGAAACGGGGAGGAGGCCATGAAGGCGGTGGTGTCAGCAGCAGTGGCACCATCGATATTTGCCTGCTCTTCCTCAATCCCCTGACTCTGTCTACCCAGGCTTGCACCTGCAAAGTAACTGGTGCAGGTCTGAGGAGCCCCATTGGGGCAGCAGAAGCTTGCTGGGACCTAAAATTCCACAGGATGAGTGCATCCCATTAGCAAGGCTGCGTCGGTACTGGGGGAGTTAGGATTGCAGCCTCAAAGTCCAATCCTACCTATGAGCACTTTCCTGGGAGCAAGCCATTGCTGTGATTTGCTTCTGAGTAAATATGCAGCGGATTGCCATGAAAAGCGTCTTCAGCCCAGTCCTGTTCATGTTGATTCAGGAGTAAGTCCTACAGCGTTCATCAGCATGGCATGTGGGTGGGTTAGGACCGCAGCTTTACTTTCCATTTTTGTCCCAGTGTTTTCCAGAGAGCCAAAATGCATTTGAATTTGACAGCGAGCTCTTTCAAACTTACCTCCTCATAGGATTCTGTGACTGTTCTTTTATATTCAGGTTTGGGTTTCCATGACAGAGGAATCACAATCTTAGCGGTCTTGAAATAAAATCTATTCCGTGTGGCACTGAACAGATAAGTAGATGCCTCTTTAATCATGTCCTAATGGAAACACAAGGGACATGTTCTGTATTTTGAGCTACCATTCATGTTATTATTTTAAAACATTTCTATCCCATCATTTCACTAAGATGGTCAAGGAGACCAACAACAGCTGTTCAAAATCTTAGCAACAAAATAATAATATTTAGGAAAAATTAATAGGAGAGTAGCTGCCTTAGGCACTGGGGCAGGGTATTAGACTGTGTTGTGGACTGGCACCCAGCAACCACAGCAGTGGGGTGACTGTAGATGGTTGTTTAAGACTTTGGTCAAATCCAAGTGAAAGTAAAGCCCATGAGCCAGATTCAAAATTCTACATTTACTCTTAACCCCAGGATTTCTGGTTCCTCCCCCTTTTGGTCATTATGAGTAAAACCTGAACAAGAGCCTATGGGAGCCAATGTACTATGTTTCCTGTAACGGCTGCAGCTTCCTGACACCTGTGCCCTGCCCCTAAGTGCCAGATCAACATTTGAGATATTGGGAGAAAAGTCCAACACAATGCCCTTTTGTGGCACAATAGGGACTCAAACCAACAATCCTCCCTATCAACCAACCCTTGATGAACCTTGCCCTGCCCTTGCAACAGAGGAGGACAGTATGCAAACTGTCAAGGATTACAACAAGGTTGTAGACAAGGAAACAACCAAGGACCTTAGTCTTAACCCAATCATCTTTCAAAACACCAGCAAGCCCAACTCTCAGGAACTGGGAGTAAAACAAAAGCAGAGCCTGAAAACAAACTTTTAAAGACAATCAAAGGCCTGCGCAGCAGGCGCAGTTCCGAGCAAGCCATCGGGGTGGCTGCCACCTATCCTGGGACAAGGGCATAAATGTGCCCTTCCCCCACTGAATCTCCACCTAACTTGCGCTGGATACGGCGCAGACCCACCGGCCTTGCCATTCCGGTACAAGTTAGGATTGTGCCCTGAATTTTGGATTTTTCTGGATTTTGGAATAATTGCAATATATATATAGGAAAGCTTCCTTTTGCTCAGTAACATCAGGTAAGAGTCATCACTGCCACACCAACCCCCAAGCTCATTCCAACCAAGTAGTCCAGAAAGATACATTGGTGGATGGTTTTGAAAGCCACTGAGTGGTCCAGAAGAACCAACATGTATGCACCCTCCTTTGATCAGCCACCCAAATGGCTAAGGTTGTCTCCAAAACATGTGGACTTGGCTGACAGAGGTGAAGATCGTTCATGCCCAGTACAGTACTTGCATTTTATTTTCTAGAATTAGCATTTGCCTGTAATACACACTTCCTGCACCTGATATTCAGTTGGAGCTCTTGCATGCAAGCTGTGGGAAGGTGCGGGGGGGGGGCAACAGGCACACTCCCTACCAGTGGCGGATCTAGGGGGCAGGGGGGGCAAGAGCCCTGGGCGCCGTCTTGGGGCCGTCTAGGGGGGCGTCAGTGGCCCCTGCAACATTGTGTGGGTAGACCTGGGCTCCGGAGCCCAGGTCTACCCGCAGCCGTTTCTAATGGGTAGACCTGGGCTCCCTCAAAGGGAGCCCAGCTCTACCCACAGCCATTTCTAATGGATAGACCTGGGCTCCCGCGAAGGGAGCCCAGGTCTACCCGTGGCTGGTCCCAATGGGTAGACGTGGGCTTCCATGGGGGCGCACGTCTATTGGGTGCCTCGGGTGCCATTTTGACTAGGTCCGCCCCTGCTCCCTACATACCAACCTCTCAGAAGATGAGCTTAGTGTATATGTCTGCACCTGGCACCTTTTTACTGGCCCTTTGTTTGTGTCATTAATAGCTTATCACACAGGAATTTGGCAAGCAGGGATTTTTCTGGCATGAAGGTGAATGAAGGACACTGGTGATAAAAACTAGTGTCTGCTCAATAATGTTACGCAAGGCTGCTGTAAAAGACACAGGGCCAGTTTAAACAGATACCAGCCCTATTATTAACTGTACAGTACTACATCATGCGGCCTCAGTGCTCGAGTGCACAATCAGTACCACTGAATAAACAGAGTTACTTCCTCATTGCTTGCCAAGTATAAATTTGGCACATGCACAGCCTAAGATAACAATTGCTGGAAATGTCTCAAAGTGAGAAAATTTGTACATCTCCTCTTCAAAGTGGGGGCAGGGGAGAGCAGAATCACACAACCCTAAATACCTCTCTCATATAGAACACCGTAATTCAGTGGATCCCAGACTGTGAGTTGGGGCCCACCAGTGGGTCATGAACCAATTGCAGGTGGGCTGCGAAGCATCTAGAGTGATGGCGAACCTATGGCATGTGTGCCACAGGTGGCACGCAAGAGGTTGCCTGATTCCGGCTCACCAGAAGCGCTGCCGAGCGTTATGTCGAGCGGGTGGGCAGGGCATGCCAAGGCTGCACCTGTGCAGCATGCCTTCCCTGCCCTCCCTCCCTCCTGCACAGCCTCCCTTTCCCCCTCTGGGCTCTGGCGCGCCAGCCGCCTGTGGAAGATACGGTGCTGCGGGGCGGGCGGGTTCTGCTTGGGCTGGTCTGATGAGGCCGGGGAGGTGGTTGGGTGCTTCCCTGCAGGCAGGCAGGTGGGCTGGCAGGCTGGCAGGAAGAGTCTGCTGGGGTTGGAGCCGGAGCCACGTGACCATCTGGCTCTCTCATTCCCTCAGCACCGGGTGCCGCTGCCGCTTCCCCGCGGGCAGGCTGGCTGGCTGGCAGGAAGAGCCTGCTGGAGCCAGAGCCACGTGGCCAACCGGCTCTCTTACTAACTCACTCACTCACTCACTCACTCACTCACTGGGTGCCACTCCCCTCCCTCCGCGGCCCGTCTGCTTTATCAAGGCTCTCTCACTGGGTACCACTTTCATCTCCATCAGATGCATGAAAAGAGCCTTCTGTAAGGAGACATACATAGACACGGATATTCTTTTTAAAAATTTAAATGGCAGTATGAATCTGCAAGGGAAATAAAACAATGTGGATCTTCTACTGAGCTTAACATGAAGCAAGATAAGGACAGTGACAACTAAAAATTAGTGATAATGCCTGTGTGGCAACACCAAACTCAGTCTCATGTGATAAGATGACTGTGGGGGATTCATCCTATCCTGTGTCAATTAGCTCGGACAACTGTATGAGTTGTTTTTTTTCTAAACTAAACCCTCAGTATTCAGGCTTAATTGCAGTATTGGCACTTTGAAAAAAATAAGTTGGTTTTGTGTTGCAGTTTGGGCACTTGGGCTCAAAAAGGTTCGCCATGATCTAGAGCAAACATATTGAAAATATGGGTAAATGAGATACTGGAAAGGGGAAGCCTATGTGGTTGCTTTGCTTGTGTCAAGGTTGTAAATAGGCTTTTTTCCTTTCTGATTCACTTTTCTATTGGAAAATAGCAAAAAAACAAACAAACCATTTTATTGCTGCATTCTCAGGAAAGCAGTAGGCTCTGACATCACAGTGAAGGCCCTTCTGGCTGTGACATCACTTCTGATGGGTCCCAGACAGATTGCCATTCTAAAAAGTGCGTCCCAGTGCTAAAACGTTTGAGAACCACTTCAGTAATCAATTGTTACTAACTAGTCCTGGTGTCTGAATGCTATGTCTATTATTATTTATTATTATTATTACTAGATTTTTACCCCGCCTTATTGTGCCCGAAGGCACCCAAGGCACAGAGGCACCCTCTAGGCACAGAGGCAGTTGAATGGGAGCAATGGTGGGAATAAATAAATATGGGAGTGTATTGGTTTATATGTATTACTGCTTACTGTTCTCCATAGCTCCAGTGTCAAAATGACTCCATTGTTTTTATAGGAGAAAATTCCCCTTTATACATCATTTTTCTGTAAGTTCAAACTTTCTTGAAAGGAACCCCCACTACTACAATTAGCAGCAGAATTTGAAGATATTGTTCTACTTCCATATCACCTGCTAACCTGAAACAAGGTCCAGCAGGTTCAGTCCATAAATGGGACAATTTAAAATCTAACAGTCAAAACACAGGGCACAGCACTCTCCACATAAGGGAGGCCTGGCACTCTAGCATGGAACTAACTGAACACCACACTGGATAGAATGTTCCGTGGCTTTTGTGGACTTCCGTGGCTGCTTCGTACAACTGAATGAGCTGGGGTGGGAGCAGTGTATCTCCTCCATGTTAGGGTCATACTTTTAAGACAGTGGTCAGGGAACAGGGGTAAATTACCCCAAATGGGGTAAAAATGAAATTCCTGGGGGTAATGGATGGTCGCGCTGCCGAGACATAGCCAGGCATGCATATGAATCTATATGCATGCCCGGCTGTGTCTTGGCAGCGCGACCGTCCATTACCCCTGTTCCGGTTCCATTGCTGGCTGGCTGGCTCCGTTTTGTTTTGTTTTGTTTGTTTTGCTCCACCCACTTTCGCTGGCCTGCAAAACGCGCCCCAGACTGCTCTGTGCCTGCTCTGCTTTTCACACCACGGCAGTTTAGAGCACGTGGACGCAGCGAGGAGAGCGGCAGAGCGGTGGCACGTTGCCCCTTTATCTTATTTTCTGACCTTAAAAGTGTTTTTCTTTAATCCAGTACAATGGCTCTCAACTTTTTATCACCGGGGCCCAAAGGAAGTGATGTCATCAAGCAAGAATATTTTAACACCCCATACGACAAAATCAAACCTAACTAAGCAGGTTAGATATTTACAATAAGAGTAAGATTAAAAAATATTTAAAGAACTTTCCTAACTCTCCCAAACCCTTTACAACTTCATATTTACATAGCATTAATTAAGCTCATTAATTAATCAAATAAAAAGCAATGGGTTCCAATATGTAATTTTTTTTCTTTTGTTCTGGTGGGGGGGGGTAACGTTGGCATATCTAAATATATTTTGGGGTAAAAGGTAAAAAAGTTCACTGACCCCTGTTTTAAGACCTTGCTAGGCCCACTCTGGTAGCTGACAAACTGCCAGGTCGGATTTAGATGAACAACAACCCCCTCCCCCCCTCTCCAAATACACAATGTAACTTCAGTGCTGCAACATATTGGATAGCCAAAATACAGCCACAGTTTGGCTACACAAATAATAAAAGGCACTTTAAATTAGTCATACAGGAACAATTATAAACACAAACAGAATAAAACAACAAACAGTAAGCTCCTATTCTCTGACCCGCTACCTCTGACACTCACCCTAGGCCACTAAGCCTGTGGGCCTGGGTTTAAGATCACCCCTCCTTTCTGCCCTCCTGGATCCAAAAGAGACTCAAAAAGTGAAAGGGTCTGATCCCTCCTTTCTGAACTACATGGTGACCCTTCAAAAGGTCAGGCCTCCCAAGTCTTTTCATCAGCTGACTTGTCTCTAAAGTAATCTGCTCTTTGCCCTCCCAACCAGAATTTATAGGATTTTTTTTTTTTTTAGTTTCCAATCAAACTGTCCTTGGTTGTTATCTCTTAGACAGCATTCGGAAACTTGTTATCAAGGTCCGAGTCAGCCACACCCAGTCTCTGTCAAGAACTCTCACTACTGCAGGAACAGGTATCCAAGATGGGATTTGGGCAGGCCTGGAATGCAAACTGAATTAATTGCTTCCAAGCTGCAAATGGCTCTGAAGGAGAGGAGTGGGGCTGCGTTACACAGGAGCTCAGACTCCTGCAAAACAGAGTCGTCGTCCCCCATAGGAATGCCACTGTATAATAATTTGACAGACTTACAGATGGTTGAGTTAGTGTGAAATCCAATGCACACTTTCCTGGGAGTAAGCCCCATTGAATACAACGGAAGTAATTTAAAAGTAGACAGGCACAAGATTGTGCCTAGTTTAATTTATTCAAAACTATTTAATAATCTCACCTTTAAGTTGTCCACAATTTTTTGGTCTTCAGGGAGCTCAGGATTAATTGCAATAATGATGTCTTCAAACCCACCATTGTTGAGCTTGACCATGCTCCCGTTCAGCTCATGTAATAGTTGCAACACCAGGAAGAGAAACCATCTACTGAGGACCATCTTTGCATTTGCCTCTTACACCAGACTCGCTGGGGAAAAAAATGGGCACACAAGGGTTATTTACCCAGGCACTTACTGATATTGCATCCACATTCTCACACCCCTGTATATAATAATAATAATAATAATAATAATAATAATAATAATAATAATAATAATAAACAATATAACATAATAACTAAAAACATCAAAATAAAAGCATTAAACCATTAATTTTAGCATTAAAACGCAAACACACACACAAAACATTCAAAATGGTGAGACTCAACACATCTCACTAGGACTAGGCCATTAAAGGGAAGCAAAATTGTCCAAGGAACCAGTCACTGTTCCAGAGCACTATTCCAGAGGTGCAGAGGCAAGCACCCACCCATCATTCATTTGCCAAATGAAATAGGTATGTTTTTAGTCCTCTCCAAAAAGCTATATGGGAGGCGGTAGTTCTTAATTCCTCTGGAAGAGAATTCCATATTTGTGGCACCACTACAGAGAAGGCTTGCCCGTGAGCCACCATCCCTTTAACTTGGGATAGAAGCAGCTTTTGAAGAAGAACCCCTTTAGATGACCTAAGAGGGTGAGCTGGAATGTATGGGAGAAGGCAGTCTTTTAGGTAACTCAAGTTGTGAAGGGCCTTAAAGGTCAGTACCATCATCTTGCATTGAGACAGGAAACAAATAGGCAGCAAGTGTAGCTGCTGTAGCAGTGATCCAGCTGAGTCAAACCATCTAGCCTGTAACCATCTGGGCCACTACAGTTTGCAGTAATTGCAGCCTCCAAACCATCCTCGAGGGTAGCCCCACACAGAGCAAGTTACAGTAGTCCAGTCTTTTTTTTTTTTTTAACAATTTTATTTTCTACTATTAAGTAATGGGAAAGGGAAAATGGTTATACGTATGGAAATGGGAAGACAAAGGTATACACAATAGGTATATATGGAGAGGTTACATCAATACATTGCAATCTACTTTTACTACATTATATTTCTTCTAAAGTTATTAATCACTACAAAAACAACCTCATACATTGTTTCTACTCATATAAATCCATTAGTATTTATTTGCTAATCTATATTAATAGACTCTTATATTCCATTGTCTGTCTGCCTATACTAATCTTACAATTTATTTTAGAGCCAGAGAATTCCAGTCACAGAATGATTTCATTGTCATCATACAGTGATGTCATGCCGGGGGTACGCGGGGGTATGCGAGTACCGGTTTCTAGGATTACGGCTGGACCCGCCCATTCACCCGCCCACTCGTCGACTCTGCCCCTTGCAATGTTTGAATTTCCTGCACGTTTGAGTTGCCTGCATGTTCTCAGAGCCAGGCAGGCAGGCAGGCAGCGAGCGGAGCCTTTCCTTTCCTTGCCACTGAAAAATGAGTTGCTCTGGGGTTTTAACATGATGCCAGGCCTCCTTAACATGTTCTGGGGGTGCTGTGGAATACTGTTGCAACTGTTGGGTCAGTTTAAAATCATCTGAGGCCTCAAAAAGGGCTTTTTTCATGTCACTTCCTGCCACGACATCACTTCTAGCTTATGACGTCACTTCCGGTGGGCGGGTCCCGACACGTGCCAATCAAAAGTGAGTACCTGTTCTTAAATCATTTAGATGACACCACTGTCATCATACCTTATCTTATATTTGTTCCTGTTCTCTACGGCTCCTTTTCCCTCTTTTGTTTTGACTAAATATTATCCTGTTTCTTTCTCTCTAAACTCACAGACAGGCAGTAACAAGTAAAGCAAAAAGAAAAGACTATATTTGCTAATAATATAATAAAAGGTAAAAAATATATAGGAGAGATTACAGCCTATCTTTTATTACCGTTATATACTTCTATCAGTGTTAACATCTCTAAGTAGCTCTATATTCCCACATTTCAAAAAAGAACATATTTTCATTAAAATGATATTAAATCTGGTTACAATCTTATTTTCTTTTATGTCTTAAAAACTTCTCAAATGTATCGAAAGAGCCAGTTTGTCTCAATTGGGAGATAGTCTTATTGCATTTTCGCTTATTATAAATCTTCATTAATCTTATATCTGCTGCTAAGACATCCACTCCTCAGTTAAATCCATTTAGACTGTCATGTTTATATACTCTTGTATTCATACATGCCAGCAATGTAATTAATCTTGTCTCTGTTAAAATTCAAAGCCTTTTTTGTTTTTTCTTGAGATGTACACTCTTTCCTACACAATCATTAAGTTAACTTTAAGCTATAAAAATTAATCTATTCAATATTTCTATTCCATCCACAATCTGATCTTACTTTCTTATAGTGTCTTGTATCATCATCATATAATCTTTGTTTATTACTATTACCTCTATTCCAAAAACCACCAGTTGTTTAACATTAAATACTTTACCCTCTCCTTAATTTAATTTTCTTATCTTCGAATTTATCATATTTCTTAACCATCCTTTTAAATTTCAATGTTATAAAATAGTCCGATTTAAAGTTTCTGAAGTTTCCTTTTCCCTCTGACCTTCTACACGGTGCCTGTGTTTTCCTTCTGTTGTAGATCTTTTCTGGTTTCACACCAGCTTTCTCGAGTTGTTTATGCTTCCTCGGGTGCAGCTTCTGATTATTTTGCAATAAATCTTAGGTTCTTTAAAGAAAAGGACATCGGTTTCTCAAAGTTATCACAGTGTCACCTTCTCCTCTGTCGATCACCAATCAGTTTCTTTAATTCATCCATAGTCTTTTGGCACATTAACGATCTTAAAGTCTTAAAGTCCAATTCAGGTTAATTATCAGCTAAAGTCAGATGCTGTTTTCCTTCAAGCTTACATTCTCAGACTCCATTTTGAAGGGGGTGTAAAGTTCTTTCCTCTTGTTTTCCAAAAGAAAAAAAAATAAAAAATAAAATCCAGGTGGTTTTGATATGGTTTTCCATAGATTTATCTTGTCAGACACTTTTAGATTCCAGCTGGGGTCTTAATAATTTCAAAACTTTTTCAAAAGTTTTCTTTTCCACCCCTCTGGAACACTGGCGGCCATCTCTTCACACCAACAATTTAAACGTCTCCGTTTCTCTCTCTCAGTCCCTTTTTATTTATCTTCATTAACATTCATCCTCCTCTGCAATCCTCCTGCACTTTATGCTTTCTCTGAGCGGGGGGATCTGCTACAGAGGTTTGACTTACGATTTGGAAACATCTTCAGCGCTTCGCCAGCTCTTATCTCTCTCACAGCAGCTGACACTGTCCCTGCTTTCCAAAAATGGCGCAGGCTTCTTCCACCTCTCTGCATCAGACTGCCTGCCTTCCCTCTGGATTTGCCGAGTCCAGAGGAAAAAAAAAGCTGACATAACGTCCGTCACCCCAAGATTCCTTCCCCTAGGAACTTGGGCAGGGAACCCCATCAGGAGACCCTGAGAAAAGGCAAAGTCTGGCAGCAGCCCTCAGGCATGCGACCGTCTGTGGCGAGCGAGGCCGCGCCCTCCCACAGTAGACCAATCTTGAAGTCACAAGTGCATGCACTACTATGACCAGGTCTGAATGGCTCATGTATTGTTGCAGTTGGCGCATCATTCAAAGCTGGGTAAATGCTCTCGTAGCCACTGCTACTACCTGGTTCTCCAGAGGGAGCTGAGAATCCAGGAGCACTCTCAGACTGCATATATGTTCTTGCAGAGGGAGTGCCACCCTATTCAGAGTGGGTAGATGACTCACAACCTGCATCGAGGATTTCCTGACTAGGACTGCTGTCTTTTCTGGATTCAGCCTCAGCCTATTGGCTTTCATCCATTCCCCTACTGACCTCGGGCAGAATCCCAGGACTTCCACTTCCTTGGCTCGAGTTGGCAAAGAGAGATAGAGTTGGGTGTCATCAGCATATTGGTGACATTCCACTCCAAATCACTGGATGATCTGCCCCAGGGGTTTCATGTATATATTAAACTAGCTTTTTGTTACCCGGTGTTGCCTGGGTAACAGATGTCATCGGGACTGTCATCAATCAGCTCAGCGACCCTGAAAACTGTGGATTTGACACTAATGCCGGTCATTGTGGACATTTTGTTTCGCACCCCTTCTCGCCCCCCATGCCGAGGGGGGGCTGAATCCAGACTCCAACGGCGTCGGGAGCGTCACCACTTGTCTTGGCGACCCTGGAAACTACAGATTCGATGCTGATTTCGGCCATTTTCGACCATTTTCATGTGGGCCCCCTGTGACCCCCACCCCCAGGGGTGCTGGGGGGGACTGACCCCTGCAGTGTTTGTCGCTAGGCCACGAGGCATGTGCATGCCGAGTCTGGAGCCAATCGCTCCAGGCGTTCCAGCAGGTCATGGTGGACATTTTGTTTCATATCCCTCCTCGCCCCCCATGCCGGGGGGGCCCGAACCCGGACTCCAGCAGCATCGGGAGCGTCGCCGCTTGTCTCGGCGACCCCGGAAACTATGGATTCGATGCCAATCTCGGCCGTTTTCAACCATTTTCGACCATTTTCATGTACGGCCCCCTGCTTACCCCACCCCTGGGGGTGCTAGGGGGGCCTGCCCCCCACAGTGTTTGTCGCCAGGCTGTGAGGCATGCACATGCTGAGTCTGGTGCTATTCACTCCAGGCATTCCAGCAGGGCATGGCGGATGTTTTGTTTCACACCCCACGCCGAGAGGGGGCTGAACCCGGACTCCAACGCCATCAGGAGCATCACCGTTCGTCTTGGCGACCCTGGAAACTATGGATTCGACGCCAATTTCGGCCGTTTTCGACCATTTTCACATGGGGTCCCCTGCGTACCCCCATCCCCGGGGGCGCCAGGGGGGCCTGACCCCCACAGTGTTTGTGGCCAGGCCGCAAGGCATGCACATGCCGAGTTTGGTGCGTGTCGCTCCAGGCGTTGCGGAGCCTATGTGGAACACACACACACACACACACACACACGTACACACACACACACACACACACACGTTCTTCTTTATATATATAAAAAGCATGGGAGATAGAATAAAACCATGAGGCACCTCACACTGTAAAAGCCAGAGTGCTGAGCAGGTGTCCCCCAGCATCACTGTTTGAGACCTGTGAGCCAGGAAGGAGTGAAACCATTGCAGCGCGGTGCCCTTTAGCCCCAACCTAACCAGCTGATCCAGACGAATATAATGGTCAATGGAATAATGGCTGCTGAGAGGTCTAGTAGGGTCAGCAGGGACACACTTCCTCTGTCTACTCCATGGTGAATGTCATCAGTGTGGGTGACCAAGGCTGTTTCTGTCCCAAAACCCGGCCTGAAGCCAGATTGAAAGGGGTCAAGATAATCCGTCTCCTCTAAGAACCCTTGGAGCTGGAATGCCACCACCCATTCAATCACCTTCCCTAAGAAAGGCAGGTTGGAAATTTGTTGATAATTGTTTTAATAGGATCCAGAGGAGGATCTTTTTAGGAGCAGGCACGCCAGAGAACATGGTTCAACTTATGGTTTTACGACCAGAGAACATGGTTCTATTAAGAACACGCACAAAGGAAGAAGAGGTGCCATTTTAATCACGGCTTTAAAAGGACTGTTATTTTAAAAATAATCAGGATAAATGTCTTAGCTTTTTAAAAAGATCTTCAAGGTGTGAAACAGAGGAAGGAAAAAAACCCACTTCTTAACAAAGCTTCTTGGGTCTACCCTGTGTTATCAATACATTTCTATTTCATAAAGCATTAAAAAAATAATTTGAAAGAGATAATGAGGCAAAAGAGGTATAGGCTACACTATAACATCATATTAGTTTCCAATTCTATGAACACCATTGAGAAAAAGAAACATGTACCCATGATTGCAATTTTTGATAGATTTTGATTTCTGATAGCCAAGAGCCCCCCACACACAGACACAGACACAGACACACACACAGAGAGTGGGAAAACAGAGTAGTGGAGTATTTTTGCGGATGCACAGGGCCCAACAGTATGAAATTGTGGCATAAGGGGTGGAAGTAAGTCGCCAAAAGAGAAAAACTATACAGTGGCATACTTTAGAGTTTAGACGGTTAAATATAGTAGACTCGAGGAAGGAAATGGCCAAGGGTGAAGCCAGAAAAGTGAGCAAAGAGGAACCGAACTCTGATCGTTTACCTTTCTTTTCCCGCTCCAGTCAGGGTTAGTGCAGGTCCTGAAGAGTTCTCAGAGGGAGCAGCAGAATAGGTGCAATTCCATAGCTAACTGGCAACCAACCACCACTGGAAGAAAAGTCAGTTTGGCTGAAGATGCTTTCCCTTTTCAAGTGGTTGCTGCTGAGAGTTGGGTCAAAGTATGTGGACACCCTCCAGTGGTCAGATATGGTAATGAACCATTGTGAACAATGAGCATAGTACGAGGGGTCGGCAACCCGTGGCTCTGGAGCCGCATGTGGCTCTTTCAGCCGTCTGCTGCGGCTCCGGAGTCCAGGGGAAAGTGGCAAAGGGGCGGGAGGGGGTGCCGGGCAGCAGCGCGTTCTCTGCGCTCCGGCTGGCCTTAAAGAGGGGGACCTGACCCCCGCAGTGTTTGTCGCTAGGCCACAAGGCATGCGCATGCCGAGTCTGGTGCCAATCGCTCCAGGCATTCCAGCAGGGCATGACGGACGTTTTGTTTCGCACCCCACACAAAGGGAGGGCCAAACCCGGACTTAATGGCATTGGGAGTGTTGCCGCTCGTCTCGGCGACCCCGCAAACTATGGATTCAATGCCAATTTCAGCCGTTTTGACTGTTTTCACGTGGGGCACCCTGCACACCTGCATTCCCAGGGGCGCTAGGGGGGCCTGACCCCCACAGTGTTTGTCACCTGGCCACAAGGCATGTATGTGCTGAGTCTGGTGCCAATCGCTCCAGGCGTTCCAGCAGGGCATGGCGGACGTTTTGTTTCGTACCCCTTCTCTCCCCCCACATCTGGGGGGGCTGAACCTGGACTCCAATGGCATTGGGAGCATCACCGTTCGTCCCAGTGACCCCAGAAACTACAGATTCGACGCCGATTTCAGCAATTTTCGACCGTTTTCACGTGGGGGCCCCTGCGCACCTCCACTCCCAGGAGTGCCAGGGGGACCTGACCCCCACAGTGTTTGTTGCCAGGCCACAAGGCATGCGCATGCTGAGTCTGGTGCCAATCGCTCCAGGCGTTCCAACAGGGCATGGCGGACGTTTCGTTTCACACCCCACACCAAGGGGGGGCAGAACCTGGACTCCAACAGCGTCAGGAGCATCACCACTCATCTCGGCGACCTGCAAACTATGGATTCGACGCCGATTTCAGCCATTTTTGACTATTTTCACATGGACCCCCCTGCGTACCCCCATCCCCGGGGGTGCCAGGGGGGCCTGACCCCCAGCTGTGTTTGTCGCCAGGCCGCAAGGCATGTGCGTACCGAGTCTGGTGCGTGTCGTTCCAGGCGTTGCGGAGCCTATGCGGCACACACACACACACACACACACACACACACACACACACACACACAC
>JAJKFI010000096.1:4825372-4849182 GCA_029204185.1 Lerista edwardsae
TTCCAGAGCCTTTGTGGAACACACACACACACACACACACACACACACACACACACACACACACACACACACACGTTCTCTTATCTATATCTATATCTATATCTATATCTATATCTATAGATAGATAGATAAACACCTTCCTTTTCCAGTATGCCGAAACGGGAATACAACACGCGGGTAGGTAGAAGGCACAATAGAGGGAGAGACTGGTGTTTTCTTTTTTTGTAAATAAATTATTTACAAAATTATTTAGAGGGAGAGACTGTTAATGTTCCGTTAGGCTGCCCCTCTATCGTGTCTGCCGGCTGCCTGCTTCTCACGTTCCCATTTTAGCAACCTGTAAATCAAGACAGTTTTTTTTAGTGATTTCTAGAAGCAACAACCTTTGTTGTTTACCCTGGCACCAATACAGCACGGTTCGTGCTTTTACAGGTTGCTAAAACAGGAACATGAAAGGCAGGCAGGGCTTCCTGTTAATGTTCTGGCAGTTTCTCCTTCTATCGTGCCTTCTGCCTACCTGCTCATCAAATTCCCTTTTCAGCGACATGTAAAAGCAAGAAGGTTCTTTACAGATCTGTTAAAGCAAGAGCAAAGACAAGATAATTGGCCCTAGGGTGGGGGGCATGGAGAACCATGGAGAACCAGATCCGCTGATACCGGAGGACACCTGTGCTTCTAACTTTCCCTAGGAAACATCTAAGGCATCCAACAATGATTCTCCTATTTACGTACCTTAAAGCCCTATACCAAGGCCTACTCATGTTGACTGAAAGCATGGAGTGATGGTTTTGCTGCAGCAGACTTTGCATCCACCATATATAGCTTTCCTAAGCACACCTTTAACATCTCTACGTGCTCACAAAATTACAGGTTTGACAGACTGCATATATGGTAGCGGTCCCATAAGATTAAGGGATTATAATGGAGATTTGTACAGGTTTGTAGCCTAGAAGCAACAGGCTATACCATATTGTCCCACTAGATAGCGCTGTGCACTAAAAAGGTTTGCACTAAATCCAAGACCTGGGCTGTGTTTCCACTATAGCTTTAGTCCATTTTTAATTTCCCCAATGCATTCTGGGTGGGTGGGGGAACTGAAACGTCAAGGAATCTGAAAGCTGTTAAAGCTACCCTTAACAGTCTCCAGAATGCATTGGAATAGAAGTGCATTGAAAGTGGATTAAAGCTGCAGTGGAAACATAGGTCGAGATACCTAAATTTATTTTATAATAAACTAGCTTTTTGTTACCCAGCATTGCCCGGGTAACGAAATGATCTTCAGAGTTTATGAGCTTTGCACCCCTTCTCGCCCCCCATGCCGACAGGGGCTGAACCCGGACTCCAACTGCGTCGGGAGTGTTGCCGCTCGCCTCAGCGATCCCAGAAACTACAGATTCGACGCTGATTATGGCTGTTTTCAACCAATTTATGCAGGGCCCGCTGTGCACCCCCACCCCCGGGGGCACTAGGGGGGCCTGACCCCCGCAGTGTTTGTCGCCAGGCCACAAGGCACGCGCGTGCCGGGTTTGGTGCACATCGCTCCAGGCATTCCAGCACGGCATGGCGGACGTTTCGTTTTGCACCCCTTCTCACCCCCCACGCTGAGTGGGGGCAAACCCGGACTCCAACTGCGTCGGGAGCATTGCCACTCATCTCAGCGATCCCGGAAAGTACAGACTCGATGCCAATTTCGGCCGTTTTTGGCTGTCTTCACGTGGTGCACCCCGTGTACCCCCATCCCTAGGGGTGCTGGGGGGGCTTGACCCCCACAGTGTTTGTTGCCAGGCCGCAAGGCACGCGCATGCCAAGTTTTGTGTCGATTGGTGCAGGCGTTGCGGAGCCTATGTAGAACACACACACACACACACACACACACACACACACACACACACACGTTCTCCTTTATATATGGAGACTAGCGTTTTGGTACCCGGCATTGCCCGGGTAGTTATTTATTCCAATATTCTATTACACACGAAATTACCAATCAGCTCAGCCAATCGTTCCAGGCGTTCCAGCGGGGCATGGCGGACGTTTTATTTTGCACCCTTTCTCGCCCACCACATTGAGGGGGGCCTGAACTAAACCTGGACTCCAACGGCGTGGGGAGCATCACCCAGATCCCAACATCCCTCTCCCAGATCGCAACATCCCAGATCTGTTCCGCAGGACTTCGGTTCAGCAGCTGTTCAACACTTTAAAAACTTCAGGTGCTGGAAAGGTTATACTCTGCATGTCATAATCAGAGTGACATCAGCAATAACATCCTAGTAGATTGCCTCAGGACACCACATATCAGCTGAAGTATACACACACACACACACACACATACATACGTTTAGGCCCCCCTCGTGCCCCCCTGTGGGAGCGCAAGGGGGGCCTGATCCCTGCAGCGTTTGTTGCCAGGCCGCAAGGTGTCGTGCCAAGTTTGGTGTTGATCATTCTAGGCGTTGCGGAGCCTATGCGGAACATACACACACACATGCGTACGCGTGCGCGTGCGCGTGCACACACACACACACACACACACACACACACACACACACACACACACTTTTTTATATAGATAGATAGATAGATAGATTTGTTTCATACTGAATAGTTTGTTTTGTCACATTTGGAATTGCAACATTTCTTCCATGCCTCAGAAGATTTCTCTCTCTCTCTTGTTTCTGTTGTGGCTGCTTGTATCTGGGCATGTGTTTCTCAAAAAGAAAAGAAAAAGAAAAAAGAAATAGTACAATAGTGCTAACAGCAATCCATAGCCACACCTGGTCATTTCAACGCTGCACCACTGTTCTCCATGGACTTTTCTTTTATGAGAATGTGATGACTTCACTACAAGTAAAACACAATTGACCATCAAATGGGTGAGGACATGAGTGAGTGAGAATCCCAGAGTGCACACTCCACCTGGAAGTGGCTATTTCTTTTTAAGAACAATCTTACACAGGCAACTGTCAGGCTTGTTTGCAACACAATCTTGGCTCTCTTGGTGACAGACCACTCTCAAGTGTTATCTGGAAAGTAAAAAAAAATGAGCCACTTTTCTTTGAACAAAACAAGATTTCTTGAACAAATAAAAGTATCAAGGCTGAAAACAATTTATATTAGAAAAAGCACCTGGATTGTAGGGGTGCCTGGAATATGCCGCCACAAGTGCTTAAACACATACATGCATTGAGCAACAATTGTGCCAAGACTGGCCATGTAAATGGAATGGTGATGATGAATATGTTTTGTCTATAGACATGCCCCGATATCCACTGATTCAGTATTCACAGTTTCAGTTATCCACAGATTCCATGGCTGGTGGATATTAAAAAGATAGGGGATCATTAAACAAATCTCTTTGTGTTTTCCTTGTCAACCCCCTTTCCTTTTATTTTCTGTATCCTTTACCCGTATCTTATTAATAAATAAAAAATATTTTTTTAAAAAATTAAACAAATCTCTTTTTCTTTACCTTTTTTTGCAGAAAAATCTGTTTCCCTATCTTTAAAAAGGCATCACCACTACCCACGGTTTCAGGTATCCACGGAGGGGTCCAGAATAGAACCTTAGTGGATAACGGGGCATGCCTGTATTTAGATCTTTTTGTGGAAGAACTTTGAAATGTATCAGAGTTACATTAAAATGGCAACCAGACATCTCAAATTGATTGGCATGTTTTTCATGGAAATTTTTCCAATTCTTGCCTGGTAGTTGGGCTTTCTGGAAAGACTGCCAGACTTCAAAGGAAACAAGATTATTCTGAATGGAGAAAATCTTTTTCCTCCCAATTTAAGTTAGGATGTTTGTTATGGAATGTTGTCATTTGGAATGTGTTGCCTTCTAACACCAGCAGCCTAGAAAGTCATAAACATAATTAAAGGGAATGGGATTCAGAGTGCAGTTCTAACCTGGAGTTAGGCCAGCACAATTTGGCCGGCACAAGGACACCGTAAAGTACATTTGGACCACTCTTGGAGTCGGAGAGAATGGCACATGTCTGTTTGCTGGCTTATTTGACTCAGGCTACAATCCTATATACACTTTCTTAGGACTAAGCCCCGCTGAACACAATGGGACTTGCTTCTGAGTAGATATGCATAGGATTGTGCTGTCAGAGAGTTGTCCAAACATACTTTACGGTGTTCTTTGTGCCGGCCAAACTTTGCTGGCCTAACTCCAGGTTAGGATTGTGCCCTCACTCTCCAGCTGTGAAATCTTGCATTCCAGTGGTTGCTCCTGTGACAGGCGTGGACTTACACGGAAGTGTATGTGTGGTGATGAAGAGATTCTTCACTACCAGTTGACTGGTTTGACTGGTTTCTATTGCTGACATTGGAGAGCAAGTCAGACTTTGGGTCGCCTTTTCAGGGACACCTGAGTCTTGTTCTCCTTTAGATTGTATATCAAGATTGTATATAACATAGAACTCCTGAAGAAAGCCCTTCCCAGCCCTCATAAACCTATGAATACTGGGTCACAAAGATACTAGCAGTGAGTGAACAGCATCAACATGAAGTATGTGCATTGGTTGTTTAGTTAGATGCAGGCATACACTGACATCTGGTAAAAGAACAATTGAAATTTCATGCCAGCTCTAACTCATAAAATTCTTAGCACAAACTGCATAGCAGTTTGGGGTCTGGAAAATTACAAAAAGCTTTAGAAGGCTTTTGCCCTGCTAACTGGGCAAGAGGCACTTTTTCCAAGTGGTGTCCTCTTATATTTAGCAGGGGGAGAGCAATTGTCCCTCTTCACCCCAGCACAGTGTCTTTCTCGTGGCTGTTGCTGGTGGTGTTCTCCATTCTTTTAGATTGTGAGCCCTTTTGGGACAGGGAGCCATTTAACTTTAATGTTACTATTTGCCTGTAAACCGCTTTGTGAACTTTGTGTTGAAAAGCGGTATATAAATACTAGAGATTGATTGATTGATTGATTGATTGATTGATTGATTGATTGATTGAAGGCACGTTTTTGAGATTCAGGGCGCAATCCTCACCTGGAGTTAGGCCAGCACAGCACAATAGCAAACTTGGGCTGGCACAAGGGACACTGTAAAGTATGTTTGGACCACTTTCAGAGTCAGAGGCCAGCACACAGATGTGCGCCATCCTCCCTGACTCTACGAGTGGTCCAAATGTGTTTTATGGTATCCCTTGTGCCGGGCAAACTTGGCTGGCCTAACTGTGCCAGCCTAACTCCAGGTGAGGATTGCGCTCTCAGAAATGTAAAGCCCTTGCAAATGTGTCTCCTGGGCAGGGGAATCCCAACCCCCACCTTTGGGCTGACACAAGCCACTTGCATCAGCCTTGCGCTGTCGCGCATGTGCCATAAAGCACATGTGCTCCAGGCTACTGACGCAGGCCCGACGCAGGCAGCTGCGTTGGTCTCACTGTGTTGAGGAGCTGCCGGGGTAAGTCGCCCTTGCACTGGCTGAGTTTGGCCAGCGCAGGGGATTTTCTAGGTGGGGGGAAGGTGGGAGGGGTGAAACAGAATGATCCCGTAGGTGGGGTGGCCTAGGAAGAGGGAGGAGTCTGGATGCCACTTTTAGGTCACATCCAAATTCCCATCCCTGGAGCGCACGGCCCCAATTTGGGCCGCTACACTCTCTTCACCCGGACTCCAACGGTGTCGGGAGTGTCGCCGCTCATCCTGGCGACCACGGAAACTATGGATTTGACGCCAATCTCGGCCGTTTTCATGCGGGGCATCCCGCGCACCCCCACCCCCGGGGGCTCTAGGGGGGCCTGACCCCCGCAGTGTTTGTCACCAGGCCACAAGGCATGTGTGTGCTGAGTTTGGTACATGTTGCTCCAGGCATTCCAGCAGGGCATGGCGGACGTTTTGTTTTGCACCCCTTCTCGCCCTCCACACTGAGAGGGGGGAAACCCGGACTCCAACGGCGTTGGGAGTGTTGCCGCTCATCCCAGCGATCCCGGAAACTACAGATTCTATGCCGATTTCAGCCATTTTCGACCATTTTCACGTGCCCCCCCCGCGTACCTCCACCCCCGGGGGTGCCAGGGGGGGGCATGACCCCCGTAGCATTTGTCGCCAGGCCACAAGGCATGCGTGTACTGAGTTTGGTGCGCGTAGCTTTAGGTGTTGCAGAGCCTATGCGGAACATACGTACAAACACACACACACACACACACACGTTTTTCTTTATATAGATAGATCAAAACCTTGCCAAAGGAGGAATCACCATCAGCCTATAAGAATGCTCACTATGGTATCTGATTGAACTCCCATGGGTTCCATATAAATCCAAGCATCTGTAATTATATGTTACTGGATTGGGTGTCAAATCAGTGAGTTGTTTATTATGTAACTAGCGTTTTAGTATCTGGTGTTGCCCGGGTAGTTATTTATCCCAAGATTCTATTAGACACGAAAAGGAATGAATTGTATCAATCAGCTCAGCCAATCGTTCCAGGGGTTCCAGTGGGGCATGGCGGACGTTTTGTTTAGCACACTTTCTCGCCCCCCAGGGGCCCGAACCTGGACTCCAACGGCGTGGGGAGCGTCACCGCTCTGTGGTGGTGCTGTGGTTTTATTTCAGGATGGTGTGATGCACCCTTAGGACAGCTAGGTGCATACTTAGATACACCCTAGGACAGCTAACTCCTCCTGGCCAACAAGCATTGTTTTGTCATCCATTGTTTTGTCATACCATTTCATACCTTAGCTGACACTGCCCACTCCCCACTTAGGTGACCACTTTCACGCGGGAAACCCCCGTACCCCCACCCGCAGTGGTGTGAGGGTGGCCTGACCCCCGCAGCGTTTGTTGCCAGGCTGCAAGGTGTCTGCGTGCCAAGTTTGGTGTCGATCGGTCCAGGCGTTGCGGAGCCTATGTAGAACACACACACACGCACGCACACTCTTCTTTATATATATAGATATTACTGTACTTAATATACTATAATAGCCTTATATCAGTCTAAGGTATATGTATTGCTTAAAGCAGTGTTATTCAAACTGTGGGTCGGGACCCACTTGGTGGGTCGCAACCTGATGTCAGGTGGGTTGCGGAAAGCTGGGAGCGCCATCTTGGAAACTGCAGACCTTACGCTTGTTATATTCTTTTTGAGAGTGTTAACAGTTTAAATTTTCACGTGAGGGTTTCTTTACAATTTTGTTTTTAGTTCAGTGCTTTTACATGATATGCTGTCCTAATCTTGCTTTCTGTCAGGGATATTTCATGGTTGTACAATTGCTGCAGTCCAAGAATGCCACTTGGCATTCCAAGAGTATCATTTTATTATTATTATTTTATTTATTATTACACGGACGGCACTTCCTGCTTGATGATGTCACAACATCACTTCCAGGTTAATGACATCACTTTTGGTGGGTACCGACATGAGTGCAATTCTAAAAAGTGGGTCCCGGTCTAAAAAGTTTGAATACCACTGGCTTAAAGGCACAATGAAATACAAATACAAATACATCCAGAATGTCCCTGGCTAGCAGGAAAGACTTCTTGTTGGCTCACTAGCTACACTAAATACGGAATTGTTGTAAACTAGCTTAGGGCCTAAACCTATCCCATTTTTCAACGTTGATGCAGCCATGTCAATAGGGCATGCGCTACATTCTGCAGTGGGGATGCAGTCATAAAGGTCTCCTCAAGGTAAGGCAATGCATTGCAGCTGCATCAGTGCCGGAAATCTGGATAGGATTGGGCCCTTCATTAGCTTCATATGTGTCTAGTAGTACAAGTATGTTTGTGTGGGTTGACTCCCATTGTCTTTAACTTCTTCCCCCCAAACTGGTAGCACCTAGTCTGCTTGTTTGGACACTGGGAGCAGCTTCATCGCTTAAATTGGAGCTGCGGCAGTTATCAGCAATATAGCTGCTGCAATATAGCACCAGAGCACCACCTGATTTTGCCGGAAATGAAGATTGGGGCAATTCCACATGACTCCAACCATAGAATCCTCAGTGCCATAGGAGTGGTACTATTTATCTAGCACCAGGGTACATTTGCATTGGCAAGAACAAGTGTTGTGTGGGAGGTTAAAAATTCCAGTTTTGCTCACAAACTATCTGACTCTTTTGTGGTACAAACCTTAGGTTTGCACCCTATATACAGCCCAGAATATAGTGTACATAGTGTACCACCCCATTTTTTTATTTTACTGTGTAATTTTTTCAGCCCTAAACATGTAACATTTGCACATGCACTGTTGTTACAGGTGAGGTGTATGGAAGCTGTTTTTCTTATTTTATTGTGGTAATTATTATAGGACTAGTGTTTACCCGGCATTGCCTGGGCACGAAATTATCCCAAGCCCGAACGTGGACTGAAACAGCATCGGGAGCGTCGCCATTCGTCTTAGCGACCCCAGACACTACGGATTTGACATCAATTTCGGCTGTTTTTGACCATTTTCACATGGGGTCCCCTGTGCACCCCCACCCTTGGGGGCGGTAGGGGGGTCTGACCCCCACAGTGTTTGTCCCCAGACCGTAAAGCATACTGGTGTCAATTGCTTAAGGTGTTCCAGTGGGGCATGGCGGACGTTTTGTTTTGCACCCCTTCTCGTCCCCATGTTGAGGGGGGCCTGAACCTGGACTCCAAATGTGTCAGGAACGTCAGCGCTCTTCTTGGCAGCCCTAGAAACTATGGATCTGACACCAATTTCAGCCGTTTTCAACCATTTTCATGTGGGGCCCCCTGCGTAGTCCCATCCCCCATGGGCGGTAGGGGTCCCTGACCCACGCAGTTTTTGTCCCCAGGCCACCAGGCATCATATGCCGAGTTTGGTGCCACTCGGTCCAGGTGTTCCAGCGGGGCATGTTGGACATTTTGTTTCACACCCCTTCTGGCCCCCCATGCCAAGGGGGGGCCAAACCCGGACTCTAATGGAGTCGGGAGCATCGCCACTCGTCTCGGCAACCCTGGAAACGATGGATTCCATGCCAATTTCGGCCATTTTTGACCATTTTCACGTGGGGCCCCCTGTGTACCCCCACCCCCGGGGGCACTAGGGGCCCTGACCCCAGTAGTGTTTGTGGCCAGGCTGCAAGGCGTGCGCATGTCGAGTTTGGTGGTAATCGGTCCAGGTGTTCCAGCAGGGCATGGTGGACCTTTTGTTTTGCACCCATTCTCGCCCCCCATGCCGAAGGGGGGCCAAACCCGGACTCCACTGGCATCGGGAGTGTCACTGTTTGTCTCAGCGACCCTGGAAACGACAGATTCGACACCAATGTCGGCCGTTTGTGATCATGCTTACATTTCAACCTCCCCTGCACCTCCGGGGGGTCCTAGGGGTGTGTGACCCCCGCATTGTTTCTCGCCAGGCCGCAAGGTGTATGCGTACCAAGTTTCGTGTCGATCGGTCCAGGTGTTGAGGAACCTATGCGGAACATACGTACGTACACACAAACGTACAAACGTTCTCTTATATACATAGCGTTTTGGTACCCAGCATTGCCTGGGTAGTTATTTATCCCAAGATTCTATTAGACACCAAAAGGAATGAATTGTACCAATCAGCTCAGCCAATCGTTCCAGGGGTTACAGCAGGGCATGGCGGATGTTTTGTTTCGCACCCTTTCTTGCCCCCCAGGGGCCCGAACCTGGACTCCAACGGTGTGGGGAGTGTCACCGCTCTGTGGTGGTGCTGTGGTTTTATTTCAGGATGGTGTGATGCACCCTTAGGAAAGCTAAGTGTATACTTAGATACACCCTAGGACAGCTAAGTCCTCCTGGCCAGCAAGCATTGTTTTGTCATCAGTGACCATCACACCATTATTACCATGTCATACCTTAGCTGACACTCCCCACTTAGGTGACCACTTTCACGCAGGAAACCCCCCGTACCCCCACCCGTGGGGGCGCGAGGGGGGCCTGACCCCCGCAGCATTTGTCGCCAGGCTGCAGGGCATCTGCATGCCAAATTTGGTGTTGATCGGTCCAGGCATTGCGGAGCCTATATATATATATATTGATTGGAGAGGCAAACTATTTATGAAGGACTTCTGCTGAGGAGTCAATGCCCATCATCATATCAGTTACTGGTTTCGTGGAGGGGTCTTAGCTTTGTTGCACATGCTTCTAGGTCAAAAACACATTATGCTAAGCACATCTTTGATCTTTGTGTGTCTTCTGTTTGTTTCTTAAACATCCAAGGCTGGTAGCTGGGGACAAGAATATGGGGGTAGAGGGTTTTAACACATAACCTTTTCCCACCACAGTCCTGATCCAGATTGTTCTTCCCATGGCTACTATTTGTTCTGGGGGAGTAGCAGTTGTGGACCTACCAGTATGTCTGGGTGAGAATAAGCCCCAGGTGCGGAGCTCCTTGGGTGGCAGGGGGCAGCCATTAGATACCTCACCTTGCCGACAGGCAAGCAGTTTCAGCCCTCCCACCTGCCCCTGCCATTGTACTGTACGGCTCAGAAATGCAGCCTGGCGTGGCATGGGGGTGGAGTGGAGCAGCGTATGAAAGCAGGGAAACAGTAGAGCAGGTAGACTGCCTCCTCCTCTGTCCCTGGGCTGCCCATTGGCTGGGTCTACAACTGGGAAGAAGCTCCCACTGATGCATGAGTTCTCCTTTAACTGTGTAAGGTCTTCAACAGTCCAGGAATCAGGATCAGTCCAGGATCAGTCCAGGAATGGGTTGTAAGCAGTGGTGTCATCTAAATGATTTAAGAACAGGTACTCACTTTTGATTGGCACGTGTTGGGACACGCCCACCGGAAGTGACGTCATAAGCTGGAAGTAATGTTGTGGCAGGAAGTGACATGAAAAAAACCCTTTTTGAGGCCTCAGACAATTTTAAACTGACCCAACAGTTGCAACAGTATTCCACAGCACCCCCAGAACATGTTAAGGAGGCCTGACATCATGTTAAAGTGACCCAACAGTTCCAAAACCCCAGAGCAGCTCATTTTTCAGTGGCAAGGCAAGGCAAGGCAAGGCTCCACTTGCTGCCTGCCAGCCTGCCTGGCTCTGAGAACGTGCAGGCAACTCAAATGTGCAGGAAATTAAAACGTTGCAGGGGGCGGAGTCAATGAGTGGACGGGCGAATGGGCGGGGCCAGCCGTAATCCTAGGAACCGGTACTCGCGTACCCCCGCGTACCCCCTGCATGACATCACTGGTTGTAAGCTGACCTCAGGTGTGACAGTGCTGCTACTGCCATTTTGTTTTGTGGTTCAAGCTTGCATACATTAGTTGAGCAGAAGTTAAGGGTTGGGAATCCTAGATGAAGGTCTCACAGTAGAGACATTGTCTCTCAGTAGAGACATTGGCTTTGGAGGGGCTGCTTTGGCCAAGGCTTGTGGACCTCCGTCCTATCTATCCACGTTTCCTACCATGGCACTTCCATTTCTCTCTGTCTTGCCTCACCTCACACTTCTTCTTTCTCTCTGGCCACTTTTAAAAATTGAAGGCATGCTGTTGCCATGCTATTCTGCCCTTCTTGGTTGGTTTAAAGGAAGAAAGGACTAAATGAAATGGTAGCCACTCACGGATTGGTTAGCTGTTCCCAGACAGGAAAAGAACTGTGATCCCCATCCACATATTCTCCTCACCTGCAGGCTCTTGAAGTTGATCCTGTTAATTTCACTTGGGGTTTCATGTGAGTCCTATCTCTTAAGGTGAGGCATCACTGATCTAAGATACCAAATTGACCTGACATCCCCTCCCTTGTTGACTAAAAAGGAGGAGCTGATTACAAGTAGAATCCCAGGTTGTCATCACTTCACTGAATGCCACATGCGTTGGTACTATTGACTGTGGCAATTTGTGACTCATAACAACATAAGAAGAGCCCCGCTGGATCAGGCCAAAGGCCCACCTAGTCCAGCTTCCTGTATCTCACAGTGGTCAACCACGTGCCCCAGGGAGGCATGAGACAACAAGATGCTTGCATCCTGTTGCCACTCCCTTGCACCCGGTACTCTGAAGTAGCCTATTACTAATGTAAGGAGGTTGCACAATCCATCATGGCCTATAGCCCACAATGGACTTTTCTTCCAGAAATCTGTCCAATCCCCTCTTAAAGGCATCTAGACTAGATGCCATCACCACCTCCTGTGGCAAAGAGTTCCACAGATTAACTACCCGCTGGGTAAAAAAGTACTTCCTTTTATCTGTTTTAACTCTCCCAACCCTCAATTTTAGTGGATGCACCCAGTTCTGGTGTTTTGAGAGAGGGAAAAGAACAATCATGTCCCCACTCAGTCATCTTTTTTCTAGGCTGAAGAGCCCCAAACGCTGCAGTTTTTCTTCATAAGGGAGGTGCCCCAGCCCCATAATCATTTTTGTCGCTCTCTTCTGCACCTTTACCAGCTCCACGATGTCCTTTTTGAGGTGCGGCGACCAGAACTGTACACATATTCCAGGTGTGGCCTTACCATTGATTTGTACAATGGCATGATAATATTGGCTGTTTTATTCTCAACCCCTTGTTTAATGACCCCAAGCATAGAATTGGCCTGCTTCACTGCTGCCGTACACTGGGTCGATACCTTCATTGAATTGTCCACCAGCACCCCAAGATCTCTCTCTTGAGCTGTCACAGATAGCTCAGCACCCATAAGCCTATAGATCAGGGGTAGGCAACCTTAAATACTCCAAGAGCCATTTGGACCCGTTTTCTGGAGAAAAGAAAACCTCGGGAGCCACAAAACCCTTTTGACATCTAAAATGAAGATAATACTGCATATATAGTTTTTTTTTACCTTTATGCTATGTATAAAAAAACTATAGGGAGTGGCAACAGGATGCAAGAATTTTGTTGTCTCATGCCTCCCTGGGGCACCTGGTGGGCCTCTGTGAGATACAGGAAGCTGGACTAGATGGGCCTTTGGCCTGATCCAGCAGGGCTCTTCTTATGTTCTTATGAGCGATCGCGGCTGAAAATCGGGTCTTGACATTCGTCATTCGCTGTCTCTAGCTTTCTCTCTCTCCCACCCCCAACCCTGCTGCCAATCCTCCACAGCCTTCCAATCGCGCGTAAAAAAACGAACGGCAGAACAAAAACCAGCCACCACGCTGCACCATGCAGGGCAACGTGGCGGATCGCCCGTTTGCAAAGAGCACATGCGACAAGCAGCAGCAGGATGGGTGGGCAGGGCAGACCCCAGAGCCGAGCCGAGCAGCTGCCCATGCAACTGCTGCCACTGCAACTGTTGTTGTTTTTTCAAAACGGTGGAGGATTTTTTATTTTTATTTTATTTTATTTTTAGGTTTGCAAAAGGGGGATTCCAGGCTCGTGCACAGGAACTTTTGCAACTTGCACGCCATCGATGCAAACAATCCCTCCACGTTGCAGAAAGAGGGACCGGGCAAAAGATCCTGGAAAACGGGCGGGGGACACACACACACAACTGCGAGACCCAGCGCTTTCCGTGCTTGTAAGCGGGAGCTGCCCCAACGCGTGCAAAACCAGGGGCAACTTTGCAACCCGACTGAGAGCGACCCAGAAAGTTTTCCCCACCGGCTCTCTGCTGCATGCCGCCGCCCCCCGCCACGCTCCATCCCAGCTCTGCATGCGAAGCAATGCAACCACATGGAACAGTCAGCACAAAAAGCCACGCACCCTTCCAGCCGGCGGATCAGCTCTGGAGCTTCGCGGGTTGCCTTCTGCACAAGGCTATCCACGGACCGAGAGGGAGCCCAGCCGCCACCGCTGCCAGCACGCTCTCCCCGCTTCCAGGAGCAGCGTGCAGCGCAGGACTGGTGCCGAGCGGAGAGACGCTCTCAGTAGCAGCTCCCGGCTCGGGGGGCTCGGAGGGAAGGGGAGAAAAGGGGGCGATTCCCAACCTGCAGCCCTGAGCACAGTGCAGCCTACCGGGAGGGAGAGCAAGCCCGCGGTCGCAGCCAATGCTGGTAGCCTCCTTTGCTACTTTCACCCGGACTCCGGAGCCGCAGCAGACGGCTAAAAGAGCCACATGCGGCTCCAGAATCATAGGTTGCTGACCCCAGCTATAGATGAAGTTTTGGTTTTTGCCCCAATGTGCATCACTTTACATTTGTCTACGTTGAAACGCATCTGCCATTTTGCCACCCATTCCCCCAACTTTGAGAGATCCTTCTGGAGCTCTTCACAATCCCTTCTGGTCTTCACCACCCAGAAAAGTTTTGTGTCATCCGCAAACGTGGCCACCTCGCTGCTTATCCCTGTCTCCAGGTCATTTATGAACAAGTTGAAAAGCACCGGCCCCAAGACAGATCCCTGGGGCACTCCGCTTTTCACCTCTCTCCACTGTGAAAATTGCCCATTGACCCCCACTCTCTGTTTCCTGGCCCTCAACCAATTCTGAATCCATAAGAGGACCTGCCCTCTTATTCCCTCACTGTGAAGTTTCTTCAGCAGCCTTTGGTGGGGGACTGTGTCAAACGCCTTCTGAAAATCCAGGTATATGATATCCACAGGTTCACCCACATCCACGTGCCTGTTGACCTTTTCAAAGAATTCCAAAAGCTTCGTGAGGCAAGACTTACCCTTACAGAAGCCATGCTGACTTTCCTTCAGCAATACTTGTTCCTCTATGTATTTTAGGATTTTATCTTTGATGAGGCTTTCCACCATCTTACCCGGAACAGACGTTAGGCTGACTGACCTGTAGTTTCCAGGGTCCCCCCCTTCTCCCTTTTTTAAAGATTGGTGTGACATTGGCTATCCTCCAATCCTCTGGCACCGTGGCTGTTTGAAGGGACAAGTTGCATACTCTAGTTAAGAGGTCAGCAACTTTGTTCTTTAGTTCCTTAATAACTCTCGGGTATATACCATCCAGGCCTGGTGACTTATTTATATGTAGTTTATCAATTTGATCTAAAACATCTTCTTTATTCACCATTATCTGATTTAATTCCTTAGTTAGTAAGGGCTGTTCGGGCTGTGGTATCTGCCCAAGTTCTTCTGCCATGAAGACGGACGCAAAGAATTCATTTAATTTCTCTGCCATCTCCAAGTCCTCTTTTATCTCCTTTTCCCCTCCCTCACCATCCAGCGGGCCGACCGCCTCTCTGGCAGGTTTCCTGCTTCTAACATATTTGAAGAAGCTTTTATTATTCCCCTTTATGTTGCTAGCCAGTCTCCTCACTGGGGCAAGACTTCCATTTACAGAAAGAAGCTTCTTTGCTCTTTACAGCTTCTCTAACTTTGTACGTCAGCCATGTAGGCACCCTCCTGGACCTTGTCGAGCCCTTCTTTCTTTGCGGTATACACTTCCGCTGGGCCTCTACTACTGTTATTTTAAACAGCCTCCATGCAGCCTGGAGGGATTGGACTCCTTTTACCTTCACTTTCAATTTCTTTCTAACTAGCCTCCTCATCTGAGGGAAATCTGCTCTTCGAAAGTCAAGGATTCTTGTGTCAGATTTGCTCTGCACTCTTTCCTGGACATGCATGGCAAAACCAATCGCAGCATGGTCTGTTCCCCAATGGCTCAGAAACACATCCCTAACTAGGCCCCGAGTACCACACAATATTAAATCCAGAGTCACCTGTCCTCTGGTGGGCTCCATGACTAGCTGCTCTAAGGCACAGTCATTCAGCAGGTCAAGGAATCCAGTCTCTCTTTCTTGACCAGAGCACCAGTTGACCCAGTTGATATGAGGATAATTGAAGTCCCCCATGATTGCAATCCTGTCTTTCTTGCTCAACACCCTGATTTGTTTCCTCATTTCAAGGTCACCTTCAAGTTTTTGATCCAGCCCCATCAGGAGAGGTAGCACAGGTTGCCAAGTGGATACGTGAGTCACTGTGCAGGTGCCTTCTTTTATGACAAGACTCATCAACCACAAATGTAGCCACCTCACTGTTGCACCCTTTCACCCCACACACCTTGCAAACCGATGGGTTTACTTTTAACCATACCCTTTCTGTCCAGCTGAAATTTTAGTGAAGAGCCATGAGACTAGTCATTAACTAACAGACAAATCCTAAATAAAAAAACCCCACACAGTGATACAGTGGTGCTGGTGTGGGTTGTGCTGCATGGTCACTGCAGGGGATTTATTCTCTTTGTTCAATGCTTATGGGTTTTTAAACTGAATGCGTATTCGTAAACCTTTATTGGCATCAATACAAAGTTAAAACATGGTTAAAACATGGGGTTCATCATTAAAATTCCACACTCAATAGCTTTGTTCAGATAATAGCTTTGTTCGGATAAGGACCCAGATTCAAGTACTTTTTTAAATAACTGCTGACAGGAATTCTGCAACCAAATCAGTAATTACCTCGGAGCTGTCTTCAAGAAAGAGACCCACAATTCACAAACCTTTATTGGCATATAAAATATAAAGCAACCAGCAAGTAACCGTAATACAAACAACAACAAACAGTTGGCTACCTCTCCAGAGCTAGAGTAAATAATAAAATAGAATGAGACTAAAATTAAGAGTACTCTTCTATCTGTCGACGTTTCATATTAATTTTAGCTATGGAGAACAAAAACTCCGCTATTTGTTGGATAAGAATCGGATCTGAAGTCCTGAGGAGAAAATTTAACAATGCCACTTCATCCTTCAAATGAGCCCTGAACTTACAAAAGGAGAAAAACTTATAACGAGCGTAATCATGTAGGGGGCAATGAAAAAAAAGGTGGATCAGCGTTTCTTGAGCCCCCGACATACACGGGCATATTCTTTCATTAAAGGGGATATTCAGAAACCTGCCCCATAATACCTCAGAAGGCATTGCATTACATCTGGCTAAGGTAAAAACACGTCTTACATTATGGTTCAAAAGCACTGAGAAATAAAGTGGAATTGTGCCCAATCTAACAGGCATAAGCCACGGTAGTGGGAAGCGAAGGTTATTAATAGCCCTTGAGAATTCCAAGGCCTGGTTATCCCACAGTTTCTGCTTAACTTGCTTGAGGACAGCCACTAAAGGGGTGTCTCCAAGTAACTCAGCACTAAGGCCCAGTTGATTTAGTTTTCCTTCACAAAGCACATTGGAGAAAGAAGTGTCCTTTTTTAGGTGATATAGAAGACCTTTTTGGGAGTTGTTAAAATAAATCTTCAGCCAGAATCTAATAGTTCTCAGCCAGGCCAAGGTCTCTATCTTCACTTGTCCTAATTCAAGGCAGAGAACTGAGTAGGGCACTGCATTTGGTAAGGCTAAGATCTTCCTAAAAAACATAGCCTGATTTCTTTCACATACATGGTTGAATGCCTTGATCCAGACTGGAATACCATAAAGCAGTTGGTTAATGACCTTAGCATTGTAAACCCTGATGGCAGCCGGGACAAATGAGCCACCTTCTTTGTAGAAAAAACCTAGAATAGCCCGGGTAGTAATTTTTGCTGTTTCCTGTGCCATTTGGCGATGACCTACCCAAGAGTGGTTGTAAGTGAACAGAACACCTAGATATTTAAACTGTTTTACCTGTTCAACAGAATGGCCATTAAACACCCAACTTTGAGGGGACCATCTTTTGGCAAAGACCATTATTTTTGATTTTGAATAATTAAGATAGAGCTTATTCTTGGCAAAATAATCCAAACAGCCACGAATCAATCTCCTAAGGCCCACTCGAGTCCTTGACAAAAGAACCGCATCATCTGCGTATAATAAAATAGGTAGCACAATGTCCCCTAGTTTCGGGGGATGGGCATTTAACTCAGTCAAGAATGGGGCCAGATCATTCAAGAAGAGATTGAAGAGGGTAGGGGCCAATACACACCCCTGTTTCACTCCTTTATTAGTGAGAAACTCTTCAGAGAGAAGACCCTCCTGGGAACATCTGACCCTGCAGGTTGTTTTGGAGTAAAGGCATCTAATCAGCATTAGGAGGTAGGGGTCCACTCCTAGCTTTTCCATTTTACTCCACAAAAGATCTCTATCAATACTATCAAACGCTGCCTTGAGATCTAGAAAGGCAGCGTATAATTTAGCTTTAGGTTTAACTGTGTATTTATCTATCAGATGGGATAAGACTATACAGTGATCGATAGTGGAACTACCATGCCTAAAGCCAATTTGCTCCACCCCTAGGATCTCTTGTTGATCTATCCAGTGATTAAGATGTCCCAATAGGTGGCTGGCATAAAGTTTACCGACCACTGACAATAAGCTTATTGGTCTGTAGTTTTCCGGGGCCTTACGATCGCCTTTTTTATAAATTGGCACAATTATTGATTTAGTCCAGGCCTCAGGAATCAAACCTGAAATGTTCACGGCTGTAAAAATTTTAGATAGTATTGGAACCCAAAAATTCTCATCATCTCTTAACCAATCAGTGACTATTTCGTCAGGCCCAGGCGCTTTTCTCTTTTTTAAATTACGAACTAATTTGAGTACCTCCTCTTCTGAGACTTTTGTCCAATTAGGGGCAGATGGATAGCACCCGGGAGGTGAAGCACTCTCCCAATCTAAGGAGTCATCAAAAAAGAGTTGTGAAAAATAAGGTTTCCATAGATTAATTGGAACAGCCGGCGAAATATGGCAGTTATTTCTTAAGGCTCTCGTCACAATGTCCCAGAAAAGCCGGGAGTTAGTGTGTGAGGAGGCTGAGATCAGTCTATCCCATTGCTTTTTTAGAAAGTTAGTTCTTTTAGTACGTACCACTTCACGGAAAAGGGCTAAATGGGCGAAGTAGTTCTTCAGAGCATGACTGGTGTTTAATAGTCTAAATTGACTAAATAATGCTCTGGAGTGCATTTTCTGTTCTAGGCATTCCTGATCGAACCAGTGAGATGTTGGAAGGGATTTTTCTTTTCTCACCGGAAGCTTAGGCAAAGGCTGGGCAATGGCAGCTACTATAAGTTCTAAAAGGGACTCATAGGCTTCAATCAGGAGCCTAGGATTTGAATTAGAGTGTAAGATGTTCAGTAGGGAAACAGCAGGAGGTGATTTCAATACCAATTGAGCTTTGGACAGGGTATCATTATTCCAAGCATATTTACGCATCCAAACCTTGTCACTCATAGAGGGATGCTGATCTAAACAAATTAAATCAGGTAAAACCGTATTAAGGTTAGTAGAAGCATCATCACTATAAATAGGGTTCCTTGGTATTAAAGAGGATGTAGAAGGGGCTAGTTCGAGGGTATTCAATACCAGCAACAGCGGAAGATGGTCACTAATTTTGTACTCTCCAATCTCAAAATGCGTAGCATAGGTGATAAAGTCAGCTGAGATCAAAATATAATCAATGGTGCTACAGCCTCTAGGGGCCACAAAAGTGAATTCTGAGGCCTTATGGAAGAATGTCAGGCCATTAATCCAAACAATGTTATGAAGAACACAAAACTTTGCCATCTGTACCCCAGCCTCATTGACACAATGATCCTTAGAAAGTCTGGGGTACTCACAGTACGATGGAAGGGTCGAAAGGCTGCCTCCTTTAAGCATTTTATAAAAGACTTCAGAGCCATTGCCGACCCGGGCATTCGCATCAACTCCCATAAGAATGACATCATGGGGATACTTAGCTGTCAGTCTTTCCAGCATGAGAGCTAAGGTTGCCCACATTTGGGACAGATGCAATTTATCTGAATAAGGGGGGAAATACACATTAAAAAGAAGAGTACAAATAAAATGAGTGTGCAAACGCACAACTAAAATATAATTTAAATCATGACATTCATCGACGAACTCAGCTTTAAGAGAAGACCTAATCAAGGTCGTCACTCCTGCCTGATACCGGCCAAATCTCTTTCTTCTAAATGCAGGAATAGAAAATGTTTGAAAGTCGGGCAAAAGGATAGGGTCTTTAGCCCACGTTTCCTGTAGACAAAGTATATCGGCACCCAGAAGAAAGTTTACAAATTCAGTGTTACGGGCCTTATTTTCCCACCCCGCAACATTCCACGAAAGCATCTTCAAAACGGGTCCAGGCCAACGCCCAAGTTGAGAAGTCAATTCCAAATGAGTAGTAGAAAAATTGGAATTCAGTCAGGTCTCCTTCGTGCGGGGAGAGGACCCCACCGGGTCAAGTGGACTGGATTCACAAGTAGCATCCAACAAAAGGGGAGCCGAAGTGGTAGGTAGATCATAGTTATTACAATCAGTAGAGATTTCCTCAGAGAGGGACAGGTTCAGCCGCCTGGGGTGCATCTTCTCCTTTACGGTGGTGAGAGAGGGGTGTGAAACATCTTCCACAGGGGCAACATCCCTAGATGCAGTGGTCGTTGGTTCGGCCTCCATCGCTTCTCCAGGCAAGATATCATTTTGGCTCTCAGAAATGCTGGAGGCTTCTAAACTGAATGGAAGATCTTTCTTAGGCTCCGTAGGTACAGAACAAGGAGTTGGTGGCGTATAGGCCGATGATTGCATTATGTTGTCAGCTTTTTTTCGGCATATCGGTTTCAATCCTATTTGCCTGAAAGCTCTCTGGGCCATTATATTGAACTGTCTCAACAAGGAACGAGATGCCAGAAGCCTCTTGGCCAACAGCGATGTTTGAAAGCAAATGTACAATCTTTTGTGGGATCCCGTGGAAGGAAGATAATAAAAGTTTAACAGAGTATTTGAATAAACTTTCATCTTCAGCAGCTGTGAGAGGGAGGCCGAAATCCTAGTTTTGTTAGTCCATAGGTGGCCATCACCTCGTGGGATGAAGAGTAGTATATCAGATGGCACCCATATTAAGTGTAAATCAGAAGATGTCTGCTGGAAAGCTGGTGTTATGCTATGAATTGCTTGTGTAGAGCCAGAGTCTTGACCACAAGGCTTGTTAGAGGAACGAGAAACAATAGAGGAACATCTCTTTGTTTTTCTAATGCCCTGATAGTGGGCTGAAGTTGTTCAGAGAGCTTAATCAGTTCATTATACATAGATGTTAGAAGCTTCTCTTGTTTTTGGCAGCGTTCCAACAAGACCAAAAGGGTTTGTGCAGCAATAAAGCATGCTTCTGCCGGCTGCTCTTGAGTGCACAAAGAATCTGCCTGTGGAGGGGGGGAGGGGTTAGCTACTTCTTCTACCCCTATTAACTCTCGTAGAAAAGAAAGACTTCTTCGAAAGTCCTTGGTCTGGGGCTTATCACATTCCTCCAATGCTCTTGGCAGTGAGCAATCAGCAGGGGAGTCAAGGAGTTCATTTGATAAATTAATCGGCTGAGAAGATAGTTTACAGCCTGCCTGGAGCCGAGACGACCCAGCCGGTAGAATGGGGGAGGAAGCCTTGGAGAGGAAAGGTTCGATAAAAACCTGTTTCTTAGCCTCTTTAAGATGTTTTTTTCTCCTCTTAGTTGTATTAAGAGGTCTAGAGTTCACAGGGGAGATTGCTCTCGCTCTTTTCTTCCTTTTAATAGCAAGCATACTGAGAAAAAGGTACCTCAATATTAAGAGCTGGTGAATACACGTCTGGTCAGGCGGCCATCTTCTCCTTCCAGCAGCAGAAAGAGACCCAAATAACCCTGAGAAGAGCCAGAGATGGTAGATAGTATTGGAACCAAAAAGG
This sequence comes from Lerista edwardsae, assembly GCA_029204185.1. Lineage (NCBI taxonomy): Eukaryota > Metazoa > Chordata > Lepidosauria > Squamata > Scincidae > Lerista > Lerista edwardsae. The sequence goes on from JAJKFI010000096.1 coordinate 4,846,740, forward strand.
TTTCATGGAGTGACCTATGGGCAGGTCAATGGCACAGAATATGATCAATTGTGTCAGGTTCCTGAGAACAGAATTTGCAAATCCTGCTCTCAGGTGGAATATTCAAAAACCTGCCTGAAAGGACTGCAGAGGGAAAATATTAAGTCTCGCGAGCATAAAAGTGCGTCTTTTATTAGGGTTTATTAATTCCAGAAAGTAATTTGAATCATGGTCCAGAGAGGGAGACAAGCCAAAATATCTTGGGGAGCAAGTGGGGTTGATATTCTGAGATAATAGATGTGTTTCAGCTTCCCGAAGTCTTGTCTTGATGGTTAGGTAGGCCCGGTTAAGATCGGTACCAACGAAAGATTCCAAAGTGAGGCCGAGCTTTTGAAGTTTAACTTCAAAAATTCTGGACCAGTTAGAAATGTAGGGGTCTTTTAATAGATCATTAAGTAGGGAATCAGGATGGGAGTTAAGGTGAAGCCGCAGCCAAAATTTGAAAACCAAGGACCACGCCATGGTCGATGGAAGATGAATACCCAATTTAAGAGCCATGGTCGATAGTCTGATTGATTTGGGGACTCCCAAGATACGTCTTAAAAAGGAGGCTGCTACCTGATCCAAAACTCCATCTACAGCTTCAGTCCATATTGTGACCCCATACAATAGGTGGTTCAGAACCTTAGTCTGAAATATTTGCAAGGCTGCAGGAATGTATTGATTACCGTGGCTATAATGGAAATGGGCTACTGCATTAAGGTGGGATGTTGATGATCTAATGGCTAATTTCCTGTGAAGGGACCAACTAAGTCGATGGTGGAAGATGATCCCTAGATATCTAAAGGATTTTACTTGCTCAAAGAAGCAATTGCCAATTTTCCAGGGTACTGGCTTCCAAGACTTGGAGAAGACCATAACTTTAGTTTTCTCAGTATTAATTAGCAAATCATTGGAAGCACAGTAGGTTTGAAATTCTGTCAGTAAACATCGTAGGTCAGGCCTGGAAATGGATAAGAAAACAGCATCATCAGCATAAAGTAGAATAGGGAGTGGGGTACCATTTAAAGTGGGAGCACACTTTTCTCAGTGGGACAGCTGAGGGCTCAAATCAGCCAAAAAGAGGTTGAACAGTAACGGGGCCCTGCCGCACACCGTTAGTGACTAGGATCTTGTTTGACAAGGAGCCAGTTCGGCTAGTTTGAACTTGGCAAAAATTAAAGGAATGAAGTCTGCGAATAAAGAAAAGCAACCGAGGGTCAATCCCCCAGGAAGCTAACTTACTCCACAAGATTTATCTATTGATCAAATGAAAGGCACCTCGGAGATCGATAAAGGCCACATAGAGTTTACTCTTAAAGTGGGCAGAATATTTCTCGGCTAAGAAAGACAGTAAAAGGGCATGATCTAGGGTAGAAGAACCCAGCCGAAAGCCAATCTGTTCCCTGCCAGGAAGATTTTTTTCTTGGGCCCAGGTAGTTAACCTTGATAACAGGTGCTTGGCGTAAAGTTTCCCTATTATAGAAAGGAGACTAATCGGCCTATAATTGCTTGGAATAGCGGGGTCTCCTTTTTTAAAAATAGGGACTAAGATCGAGGAAAGCCATGATTCCTGGAAAGTCCCAGATTTGTCAATCAATGTAAAATTCGCCAGAGGTTCCGACCACCAGTTGGGGTAATTTATTAAAAGTTCACACAAAATACTGTCAGGGCCCGGGGCTTTCCTGGCCTTCAGGGAACTTATTAATTCTACCACTTCTACCTTGGAAACCGGAGACCAAGGAAGAAGGCCTTGGGGCAGATGGAAGGGAACAGGGGCTGAATCAGAGGAGGTGAATATTTTAGAGAAATGTACAATCCAGTCAGAAGAGGAAATTTGATGTGGTTCGCTTAGGGACAAGGACGAATTAGCACGAGTGACCAAGTGCCAAAAGGTTTTACTATTGTTGGAAGATACTGCTTCGAGCAATCTCAACCATTGGTTCAAGGCAAAATTGTGTCTCTTCTCCTCTAAAAGTAATTGGCAGTTCTTTCTAATCATAGAATAAGCTCCCAATAATCCAGAACAGATAAATCGGAAGGAGGGATATATACATTAAACATGAGAATATGATCATCATTGCCTTTAAACAGAAATGCACCCAGGCAGCCCAATTCAGCACAAATTCCCACACAGCAGTTCAGGGAGGCCAGCACAGGCTGTGCTGCATTCTGCACAGAAATTTTACAGGAAGTAATATCCCCAAGTCACCTGTAATATACCTGGAATATCCCCAAGTCATTCCTTGCAGCCCTCTCCAATGAGCCATTATCCAAGAAAAGCAATGTTTTTAGGATGGATCACTACATCACCAACTCAAATGCTATGTGGACTTTGTGACGTAACTTAAAATGATGTGCCATTGAAGAAGCTGAGTTGTATGTATGTATGTATGTATGTATGTATGTATGTATGTATGTATGT
>JAJKFI010000096.1:4849192-4880215 GCA_029204185.1 Lerista edwardsae
TGTATGTATGTATGTATGTATGTATGTATGTATGTATGTATGTATGTATGTATGTATTTTATACCCTTTTTAAAAAATCCAAAGTGATGTACAAAATGCAAAAATATTAAAATAACATATTAAAGTTAAAAACCAATAATTAAAACAATATAAAAAATAACAATAAAAGGGCAGATCAGCAAAAAACAAAAACAAAACAAGGAAGCAGCATAAAAGTTTAAGAAGTTAGGGACAGGTCCCTTCCCAAAAGCCAGGTGAAAGAGATGGTTCTTTAAACATCGCCAGAAACCATATACCAAGGAAGCTGCCCTCTGGTCTTCCAGCAGCTGGTTCTAGAGGCATGGTGCCACAGCCAAGAAGACCTGGTGGTGTCCTATTAGTATTACTACCCAAATCTTAGGTCCCAGCCATCCAGTATGGTACAGAATATTGTCTAGATAAGAAGAGGAAAAGCTTCAGAGGGAAAAAAAAACATTCAAAAGAAAATAAAGTCCCAAAGAGAAAGATCTGGTGTCTCTCCAGAATGTAGAATTGCAGAATGTTACCAGTAAGAGCAATCTTGTTTAGTGTAAGCTTGACAAGCAAATAAATGGAAAAAGTACTGTTTCAAAAAAGAAGGGCAAAAAAAGGCAAACTATTCAGCTGGCCAAGAAAAATATGTTGGGAGGAAGAAGAGAAATGAAAACGGAAGACAGAAGAAAACTACATAATGGAAAGCGAAACCTGCATAGCTTTGGGTTGGGTTGGGTTGGGTTGGTATACAAATTTTTCCTTGTGCATCATGGTACTCATTGACATGATAAGCCTTCCTGGAAATTATTTGCTTAGGAGGTCACTGGTAGGTCAGCCTTCTTGTGAAGTTGACCTGTGTTGCTTCAAAGATGTCTATAGGATCCTCCTTATCTTTCCTTTCTTTGGTACTTATACAGATACATTCACCTCAGGAAAGCATAGCTATGTAAAAATTTCCATAAAATAGCATGTGCACACTCTTTGAAAGGTGGTAGACTGCCCTTACTGATAGGTGGGGGCGGGTGATAATGGTGTTATTTTTTCACAGGCAGAAAGAGCTGTTTTTATTCTAAGTCCTCATTCCAAGTTCTCATTTTTATTAATTTTAAATGCTTTAAAAGTGTACTAGGTAGGTGATATAGAGTGCAATCCTAACCTTGAGTTAGGCCGGCCCAGTAGGCCAGCAAAGTTCGGCCGGCACAAGGGCCACCGTAAAATACGTTTGGACCACTCTTGGAGTCAGAGAGGCCCACACACAGACATTCCCTGACTCTGAGAATGGTCCAAACATGCTTTATGGTGGCCCTGGTGCCAGCCAAACTTTGCTGGCCTAACTGTGCCTAACTCCAGGTTAGGATTGCACCCATAGTGCAATAATATTCAGCCACAATATTATTTCTAAATAGAAAAGTAATCCATTTTAATTTCTGAAAAATAGCTTAATCCTCAAAATGCCAGTTGGCCTTCCCTGGGCCCCTTGGACTTGCATCAGTGATTTTGCTTGGGCAGACCTGAAGAGCCCCACTGGGACTGCTGTTGCACGACATGGATTAAGGGATTGATTCCTCTTACCCTGGGTTGTGCCACATGCAGTCCCAGCCCATGCTGGATATTGGGCAGGCCAGTTGGCTTCCCTATTCCAGCACGGGGTTGGATTGTGCTGTGCGTAACATAAATGTGTAATGAAACCCACAAAATTCATACCAGCCCTCAAGAATCTATCTACAGATGATGGTCAGAGCAGCCTTATGGTAGAATCTTCCTTTTTGGATATACATATACTGTTCTGTTTTAAAAGCAAAGCAGAGGTCTGAGCTTATCTTTCACAGGCAAACACAACTGCCAGCCTTGAATTTTAAAATGTCCAGAATTCAATTATCCTTAATGTGAGTGATAGTTTGGCTACTATGGAATTGCTCCCTAATAAAATGTTTGATATGTACTGTATGTATTAGGATTCTTCAAGGGTATTAAATAGAATTTTAAAATTTATTTCTGGATAAGTTACCAGATACAAACTGGGACAGAATGTATTGTTAACCTTTAACACCACCTTTAATCATTGTATAGAAGAGGCAATTTGGGCAGGTGCAGCTTATCATGGAAAGGTTTCAAAAGCTGCACCTGCCAAAATTTTGTCTTCTATACAATGATTAAAGGCATAGGCACTCTGTCCCAGTTTGTATCTGGGAACCCTATTTCTGGAATATCTTAACTGCCCTGTAGGACTGCAATCCTATGCACACTTTCCTGAGAATAAAGTCCACTGAAGGCAATTGACTTATCTCTGAGTAGACAAGCAAAGGATTGTGCTCTAAGGCCCAAATCCTAACCCACTTTCTAGACTGACATTGCTGTGCCAATGGGGTATGTGCTGCATCCTGCAGAGGGGGGCAGTCATGGAGGCAGAGACGTCATCTGGGCGCGCCAGGAACCGGAACGCCCGGATGATTGGCAGCCCTCTGCCCCTATGGTTGAGGGCAGCCACGCCTCCCTGCACCTCCCTGCGCCTTAAATCGCTCCATTTCAGAGTGATTCGGATGAGTGGGAGGGGGGGTGGGCCCAGGAGCAGCTCGCCCATCCTCGGGAGAGGCGACGTGGCCCGGGCCAGTCCATAGAACTGGCAGAACGGCGTACCGGGCCGTTCCGCCAGAATGACACCACTGCATGGAGGCCTCCTCAAGGTAAAGGAATGTTTTTTCCCTTATCTCAGACCTGCATTGCCCATACCCCAGTGCTGGAAAGTTGAGCCCTAAGGTCACAATCCTATCCACACTTACCTGGAAGTAAATCCCATTGACTATAATGGGATTTACTTCTGAGTAGACATGCATAATGTCTGTTTACATCACAGGCATATAGTATACATCACTGTCATATAGTATGAGCCTAAAACAGAATTGTGTGTGTGTGAAATGCATTGTGGTAGAGAAGTCTGGGATCATTACAATGGAAAATGATTTAATTTTGATGGAGATCGATGAATAGCTTCCTTGGGACTGCAGCCCCCCCCCCAAATAATGAGTCACCACAGATTGCTTTGGAACTATGGAAAGTGAGCAAGGAGCTGCCAAGTGAATGGGTACAAACATCTGTATGCCAGCCGCCAGGCCAAGAACAACTGTGGTCTGTATGGAAACCATTAAATCAACTGCATGCTGGAATAGGAAGGATAATCTGAGAATTGGGGAAAAAGACCTGCTGTGTGAATGTAGAAAAGAGCAAACCATCTCACATATGCTACAGTGCACATGGTGCCCCTCTACATGTACAATGGAAGATCTTATGTTGGCAAGAGAGAATGCTGTTGAAATGGCCCAGTATTGGGCAAATGATATCTAGTTTTAACCTTTTATTTTATTCTAAAAATATACTTTGATGTACTGTACATATAAAATTATATTAATGTAGGTGCTTCTGATACGAATAAAGAAAGAATGAAAAAGCACTGGACCGTAGATCTGCAGGTTCTACAAAAATTACAAAAAGTGACTAAATAAGAGGGTCTTTGTGGTGGACTTTTTGCACATTCCCTTCTTTAAAAGGGTAGACACTTTAATATAGTTTATTCACCTTCTTCATGTATTATACGTCAACCTTCAAATGCTAGAAAAGTTTCTCTCAGGCGAGAATTGGAAACACTTAAAAGTTATGGTCACATGTCTCTGAAAATATAGTTTGGTCTGATTGCTGTTGGCAACCTTGCTCTCGCGGTATTAATTATTAATCATATTATTTATTATGATATTGAAGACATTTCCTTGCCTACAGTAAATGTGATGGTGATGTTCCCTTGCAATAAAATCAACGTAGTAGTTGTGACTGATTTGCACCAACTCTAACCACTAGGCCTGAATTAACAATGAGAAGAGAATGCAAGAAGTTATGAAATTGCTGCCTACTGGTTCAGACCACTGGTTAATCAATTGGGCAGTCTAATTCTAAGCGGCCAGGCTCCCATAGAGCAGTGGTGCCAAAATGTGCACTGCTGCTTCTTGCAGGAGCCGCCGAGTTCTCCTCAGGACTTTTGTCCCCTTCCCACAAGGAAAGCCACAGGCCCAACAATGGGGCTTTGCAGGCGGAGACGAGAACCCCATGCTGTGCACGCCCGACACGGAGGTGAGCCATGAGTGCTTCCACCAGTCCCAGCCCCTCCTGGGCCGCTCCTCCTTTCTCTTGCCCAGTCCCTTCTTCCTCCGCACTCCCCTGCCCTCTCCACACCCCCAAAGACCTCGCCACTGGTTTATGGTACCTGATCCAGACCAAATTTCTGCGTAAACTGCTGTATGTTCCCAGATGTGTGCCAAACTCGGTGGTCAGGCTGGAAACCGGCACCCCAAGTGTAGGGATGTCGATGCAGCTAAATGCTTTACATTATTTTTTGAAGATATTCCTGAGACAGGACAATCTCACCTATTTGATTTTTTCGGATCCCTTTGTAGGCACCTGGGAAAAAAGAATACCTCAGTATGTGTGACCTTTCTCTTGAGTCCCTAATGATGATGAACCTGGGTGACGCTAAAAACATCTTATGTCAGAGGCTGGTGGATCTCAAACTGTGATCAGTGAGAGCTCGATTTCCTACACACGTTTTTCTTGGAGATCAAGCTTTCTCTCTCTTCCCTGCTAGATATTTTTTCAACATCACTATTCCCAAATTTAGGATTGCTTTTACAAAAGCTAGGCTGAATGCTTTGTTTTCATCAGTCCTTTTGGGACGTTTTACTAGGTGTCCCTATTTAGAGAGACGGTGTCCCTGCTCTCAAAATGTGGTGGAGACAACCGACCACATTATTTTACAATGTCCAATTTATGATGATCTGAGGGTCAAATTTATTTTCCCCACTCTCGGTAATATAATGGGGTTGCAGGAGGAAGTACAATTTGCTTTTCTTATTTCTGATTCTGATCCAGACATATCTTTTGGGGTTGCCTGTTTCTGTCATGCTGCTCAGTTGGCAAGAAGGAAATTGGAATGTACAAATGCTTGATTTTATGTTTCTGTGTAAATTTTCTGTTTCTGTTTCGGCTGGTTGGTTGACCGTAATAAAGTATCTTATCTATGGTTTATGGTATCACTTTTCATATTCTGGTGATGAGATCACTGGGGCTAGCCCAGCGCTGATGCTCCCTCCATAATGGGTGCCGAAACAGAATGTTTACAACATCCAGAGCCAGCGATAAGCTTGTACCACCACTGTTAGAGCCCTTAGGATCGGGCTCTCAGTAGCGTCTGTGTTTCATAGCATATTTCTATACAGGTGTCTCTCTCAGTCCTATCTAGAGATGCCATCTAGGATTGAACCTAGGACAATTTATAAGAACATAAGAACATAAGAAGAGCCCCGCTGGATCAGGCCAAAGGCCCTGTGAGATACAGCTTCCTGTATCTCACAGTGTCCCACCAGGTGCCCCAAGGAGGCATGAGACAACAAGATGCTTGCATCCTGTTGCCACTCCTTTGCACCCGGTACTCTGAAGTAAAGGTAAAGGTAAAGGTTTCCCCACGACCGAATGGTCTAGTCATGACCGACTGTACGGGGTGGTGCTCATCTCCGTTTCAAAGCCTGTAGAGCCAGTGTTTTTGTCTGAGGACAAGCTTCCGTGGTCATGTGGCTGGCATGACTATACGCCGTAGCACACAGAACACCGTTACCTTCCCACCGAAGTGGTCCCTATTTATCTACTTGCATTTAGGTGCTTACGAACTGCTAGGTTGGCAGGAGCTGGGACAAGCCACGGGAGCTCACTCCATCGCGCAGTCTTGAACTCCCAACCTTGCGGTCGAAAGCCCAGCAACAGCGGATTAACTTGCTGCACCACCACATGCCATTCTGAAGTAGCCTACTACTAATGTAAGGAGGTTGCACAATCCATCATGGCATATGCACATGGCATGGCACGATGCACTTTTCTTCCAGAAATCTGTCCAATCCCCTCTTAAAGGCATCTAGACCAGATCCCATTACCACTTCCTGTGACAAAGAGTTCTGCAGATTAACTACCCACTGGGTAAAAAAGTACTCTCTTTTGTCTGTTTTAACTCTCCCAACCCTCAGTTTTAGCGGATGCCCCCTGGTTCTGGTGTTCTGAGAGAGCGAAAAGAACATCCCTCTATCGACTCTACCCCTCCAGTGCATAATTTTGTATGTCTCTATCATGTCCCCCCTCAGGCGCCTTTTTTCTAGACTGAAGAGCCCCAGACACTGCAGTCTTTCTTCATAAGGGAGGTGCCCCAGCCCCGTAATCATTTTTGTCGCTCTCTTCTGCTCCTTTTCCAGCTCCACTATGTCCTTTTTGAGGTGCAGCGACCAGAACTGTACACAATATTCCAGGTGCGGCCTTACCATTGATTTATACAATGGCATGATAATATTGGCTGTTTTATTCTCAACCCCTTTTTTAATTATCCCAAGCATGGAATTGGCCTGCTTCACTGCTGCCGCACACTGGGTCGATACCGTCATTGAATTGTTCACCAGCACCCCAAGATCTCTCTCTTGAGCTGTCACAGACACTTCTGCACCCATAAGCCTATAGGTGAAGTTTTGGTTTTTGGCCCCAATGTGCATCACTTTACACTTGTCTACATTGAAACGCATCTGCCATTTTGCCGCCCATTCCCCCAACTTGGATAGATCCTTCTGGAGCTCTTCACAATCCCTTCTGGTCTTCACCACCCGGAAAAGTTTTGTGTCATCCGCAAACGTGGCCACCTCGCTGCTTATCCCTGTCTCCAGGTCATTTATGAACAAGTTGAAAAGCACCGGCCCCAAGACAGATCCCTGGGGCACTCCGCTTTTCACCTCTCTCCATTGTGAAAATTGCCCATTGACCCCCACTCTCTGTTTCCTGGCCCTCAACCAATTCTGAATCCATAAGAGGACCTGCCCTCTTATTCCCTCACTGTGAAGTTTCTTCAGCAGCCTTTGGTGGGGGACTGTGTCAAACGCCTTCTGAAAATCCAGGTATATGATACCCACAGATTCACCCACGTCCATGTGCCTGTTGACCTTTTCACAGAATTCCGAAAGGTTCATGAGGCAAGACTTACCCTTATAGAAGCCATGCTGACTTTCCTTCAGCAGTACTTGTTCCTCTACATGTTATAGGATTTTATCTTTGATGAGGCTTTCCACCATCTTACCCGGAACAGACATTAGGCTGACTGGCCTGTAGTTTCCAGGGTCCCCCCTTCTCCCTTTTTTAAAGATTGGTGTGACATTGGCTATCCTCCAATCCTCTGGCACCGTGGCCATTTGAAGGGACAAGTTGCATACTCTAGTTAAGAGGTCAGCAACTTCATTCTTTATTTCCTTAATAACGCTTGGGTGTATACCATCTGGGCCTGGTGACTTATTTATGTGTAGTTTATCAATTTGATCTAAAACATCTTCTTTATTAACCATTATCTGGCTTAATTCCTTAGTTAGGAAGGGCTGTTCAGGCTGCAGTATCTGCCCAAGTTCTTCTGCCGTACGCAAAGAATTCATTTAATTTCTCTGCCATCTCCAAGTCCTCTTTTATCTCCTTTTTCCCTCCCTCACCATCCAGCGGGCCGACCGCCTCTCTGGCAGGTTTCCTGCTTCTAACATATTTGAAGAAGCTTTTATTATTCCCCTTTATGTTGCTAGCCAGTCTCCTCACTGGGGCAAGACTTCCATTTATGGAAAGAAGCTTCCTTGCTCTTTACAGCTTCTCTAACTTTGTTTGTCAGCCATGCAGGCACCCTCCTGGCCCTTGTCGAGCCCTTCTTTCTTTGCGGTATACACTTCCGCTGGGCCTCTACTACTGTTATTTTAAACAGCCTCCACACAGCCTGGAGAGACGGGACTCTTTTTACCTTCACTTTCAATTTCTTTTTAACTAGCCTCCTCATGTGAGGGAAATCTGCCCTTTGAAAGTCAAGGGGACTTGTGTCAGATTTGCTCTGCACCCTTTTGTGGACATGCATGGCAAAAGCAATCGCAGCATGGTCACTGTTCCCCAATGGCTCAGTAACCCTTACATCCCTAACTAGGCCCCGAGTACCACACAATATTAAATCCAGAGTCACCTGTCCTCTGGTTGGCTCCATGACTAGCTGCCCTAAGGCACAGTCATTCAGGACGTCAAGGAATCCAGTCTCTCTTCTTGACCAGAGCAGCAGGTGACTCAGTCAATATGAGGATAATTGAAGTCCCCCATGATTACAATCCTGTCTCTCTTGCTCAACGCCCTGATTTGTTTCCGCATTTGAAGGTGACCTTCAAGTTTTTGATCCGGAGGACGATAGCCAAGTAATTTACCTTTCAGTTACAACTCCTTATACATGGAAGCCCTATAAAATAATCCAGGAAGCTATAAAACCCTATGAGATAGGGAGCATGGCTGGCAGAGCTGGAACATAGAGGGAGGAGTGTAAGTGAAATGTCGAGAACCAATAAGAAACAATCCCATCTAATTTTGGGAGCTTCCTAGGAACTGTGCGTTAGCTCAATTTTCTTGACAGAATGAAGTCCTCAGGTAATAAAATATGCAATGTTTTTCTGAGTGTTTACATATAAAATAACCCTCGTGTGCCATTCGTTTTCTCAATGAGGCTGGTGGAAGAGGCACAAACAAAGATGATGCTCAATAGATGGTTTCTCTTCTTGGTGTTACAGCTACTACATGAAGTAAAAGGGACTACGGTCAAGCTCAACAACGGTGGGTTTGAAGACATTGTTGTGGCAATAAATCCTGAGCTGCATGAAGACCAAAAAATTGTGGACAACATAAAGGTAAGATTGTAAGACAGCTGTGAATAGATTAAGGCTGCACTCCTGTACTTTCCTGAGAGTAAGCCCCATTTAATACAATGTGACTTAATTCTGAGTAGACATGCATAGCACTGTACTGAGAGCCCAATGAGGTGCACTAGTGAAGCGCTCGCTCTGTCGGTGTGTCAGGCCTTGATGCTGTTGCAAATGCGCTGCCATGTGCTTTGTGACAGTGTGAAGGATGGGCACCCAAGTGGTTAGGACAGAACCTTCCAGCCAGCACCAGCAACTGCACAGACCCCTGCCAGAGCAGGTAAGTCTGGCGCAGGGGCAGAGGTGGAATGGGGCAGGGGCAGCAGTGGAGGTGGATCAGGCCCAGGGGGAAAAGGATTAGCAGCACCAGTATACTTGTGTCAGATATCACTGGTGCAGGTCTGAGTTGTCCGGTTGCAGCTGCTGGGGCTTACCCAGCGGTGTTATGCTGCCGGAACGCTGGGCGGGACATCCGGGTGATCGACAGCCCGCCCGTCGCGTTCTGCAGTGTTACGCCGTTTGCGTAACCAATTATGCTGCTTGCATACGTTACGCAAACGGCATAACACTGAGGAACGCGACAGGCGGGCTGTCGATCACCCGGATGTCCCACCCAGCGTTCCGGCAGCATAACACCGCTGGGCTTACCTCAAGGAGACCTCCAGCAACTGAAGTTCCCCCATGGGATGCAGCATAGCCCATGCCAGCACTGCCGCATTGGGATGGAGAAATTTAGTTAGGACTGGTTTGTTAAATACCAGTGACTCTGTCAAACTATCATCTCCAATTAAATTCAGTTTGCATTCTTATCCTGGTTCCTTATTGTAAATTCACCCTCTTGCCCCCTCGGTCATTCAAGTAGTCAGGGGTTTCCAAACTATGGCCCAGGGGCCACATTTGTCTTGCCACATCATTTTATCCGGCCTGCAGCAACTTCTTTTTGTCAGAGCATTTGCTAATGTTTGTGACATTTTTACTCATTAGATGCCATTTCTCAATTTAAGCACAGCATTGTTTCTTTGTAATTGTCACACTTCTCTTGTGTTCTGAATCGTATCTTGCTGATTTCAAAAAAGATTCAGGGTGAAATCCTAACAACTTTCCAGACATAGCTGTGCCAGTGAGGCATGTGTTGCATTCTGCAGTGGAGTAGTAGTCGTGGAGGCCTCCTCCGGGTAAGGGAATGTTTGTTCCCTTACCTCAGAGCTGCATTGCCCTTACCCTGGTGCTGGAAAGTTGGTTAGGATTGTGCCCTCAATTAAAACTTTTCCTTTTAATTTAAATTTCGTTCATTCATTTATAAAGCTGATTTTTTTCTCAGCTCCTGAAGTTGCGTAAAATATACAATATAGCCCTTTTACGGGAATGTTTGGAGCCCCTTTAAGTATATGAAGAAGCAGTGGAACACCTGGAGTCCAATATTTCATCCTGTGTGTGTTACAATTAGTTCCATGCTACAGCACAATCTTCTGTTGTGGAGGAAATGTTGTGTTTTGATTAATAATCTAGGCCAGGGGTAGGCAACCTTAAACACTCAAAGAGCCATTTGGACCCATTTTCCAGAGAAAAGAAAAACCCGGGAGCCACAAAACCCTTTTGACATCTAAAATGAATATAACACTGCATATATAGTTTTTTTAAACTTTATGCTATGTATAAAAAAACTATAGTGTGCTGCATTTTTGAAATGAATGAACCGCTACAGAGAAAACAAAATTTTATTTCAGCGTGCAACAAAAATATTTTGAATGTCGAAAAAAAACACCGGGTTGAAGATAACTTTCAAATAGCAGAATTCAGTAGCAAAATTCAAAGCAGAACTTTAATTATCACCCTGCAGCAAACCAAAAATCCTGTCATCCTTTTATAGCGTGTACTGGAGCATGCAGTCAGCTGTCAACCTGAATAAAAAACCAGCAACAGCCACTAGAAAGGCACTGCACAGGGGTGAATAGGGACAATTAATCCCCCCCCCCCGCTAAATATAAGAGGAACACTATTTGAAAAGTGCCTCTTGCCCAGTTAGCAGAGGAGAGTAATTAGTTCAACACCACTGTAACTACCAGCCTAATCCTATCCCCTGACACTCCATAGCATACATATTATGCACACTGCATGCTATAATGAGCAATCAGACAGTAGGTTTTTTACTTATCTCCCAGTAGGCTGCCTGATCACTTATGGGTAACCTCAGATCCACACCAGCTATTTTGCTGCCGTAAGTCCAAGGAGAGGAAGGAAGTGAGATAGGTTGAATGGAGATAGGATCAAGCATGGAACTTTGATGCCAAGTTCCACCCCTCCAGCCTGCCCTCTGCCTTCCTGCCTCCCCACCCAGAACATCCCCAAACTGCCCACAAGCCTATCCTTCCACCACCTGACTTGGGCCAGTGGACCATTCAAATAAGATACTACATGCAAAACAGAAAAGCCTCCTTGAAGAAAGACATCTGGCTCTTGCAGAACAGCAAGGCACAGCAAGCGTGCTTTTGTTGCGCTCTATAAAGCAGCCATCAAGAAATGCACCTTCTTTTAGTGAATTTTTGGGCTTTCCAAGCACACTTGGCTTGATCCACGTCAGGTCTTCGTCCGCTCTCTCTCTCTGCCCCCCCACTCCCCCGTGAGGCCACCGAGCAAAATTGGGGGGGGAGCGATGGGCAAATGGCTCCTCAGCAGGGAAGGGGGGCATGAGCACGGCAGGGCTTCCAGCGTTTGCATGGGAGGGGGTGCCTGGCAGCCGCATCCTCTTTGTGAGGGAGGAGGTGGACTGGGCAAGCGGAGGGCTGAGAGTGGAAGAAGGGCAGCGAGGCAATGGCTTCCCGGCGGCCGGGGAGAGGCACCTGAATGTGGCAAGAGATCTCGGAGTCATCCAGCAAGCGGATGGTGCATTTCATCCTCCTCCTGCCGCCTCGCCTCCCGCACTCGCAGGGAGCGAGCATGCAGCGCAGTCCTGAGGGGGGCCGGTGACCCGCTGGCTGCCTCAGCCCGCCTCACTGGGAGGGGAGGGGGAAGGAGGAGTGACCTCGCGCCGTAGGAGGCTCAGTCCCAAGGCGGCGGCGGCGGCGGCTCCCGCTGCTGTTGCTGAGCGAGCATCATGGTGAGGCGGCGGAGGAGGAGGCGGTGGCTGCTGCTGCTGCTCTCCTCGCAGCCGGCCTGAGCTCTTTCCTTTGCCTCGTCACCCAACGCAGCTCCCGCCACGGCCGAAAGGGGGCCGCCCTCAACGCTCCAGCCGGACATGCGAGGCCCCAGCAAACTCTAGCAGCTCCGGAGCCGCACCAGATGGCGGAAAGAGCCATTTGCGGCTCGGAAAACGGGGGTTGCCGACCCCCGATCTAGGCAGTGGCGGCATTCAGCCAGTACGCTGGGCGGGACTTACCTTTGACTGGCAGTCCGCACGTTGTGTAATGGTGCGTTCTGCCGCTTTCCCGCCTGCCCCGGGCCACGCGACCACGTGGGTGCCCAACCAAGCGCTGGGCCGGCCGGCCAGCAAGGAGCAGGAGGGGGAACGGGTGACCAAAAAAAGACCGCGTGGGGGCTGGGGCTGGGGGGAGGCTGCAGGAGGAACCGGGATGCTGAATCTGCGCGGCTGGAGGGAGCGGGAGCCCCAGGCAGCCTACCTTCTCACGCTTGCTGCCTTATTCCCGGGTCTCCCTCGCTGCCGCTGCTACTGCTGCTGCCGCTGCCGCCGTTGCTGCCACCTCCGGTCCTCTCACTCTGCTGCTGCTGCCACCACCACGCTGCCTGCCTGCCTGCCTGCCTCCTCACAGAAAGTGCAGGCAACGGCTGCGGGCGTGCAGTACGCGTGTGCAGCTACTGAGCCAACCAGCCGACAGGGCCAGCTTCGAGTGGGCGGGGCCAGCTCAACTTTTAGGAACCGGTACTCACGTAGTGATGCGTAGTGGGTGCATGACATCACTGGTGCAATCCTAACCTGGAGTTAGGCCCGCACCTTCTTGATTCCAAGAGTGGTGCAAATGCACTTTATGGTTTGTTTGCAACACTCCTGGGCCAGCACAAGTGACTCTTGCCGGCCTAACTCCAGGTTAGACTCACACCCACAGTTCTAAAGCATGGAACGTGTATTTATTTTCCTGTTAGGACATGGTTAAAGAGGGATCTCGGTATCTCTTCAATGCCACACAGCAGAGGTTTTATTTCAAGACTATAAAAATTATAATTCCTTTGACATGGACAAAGAAACTTGAATATAAAAGAATAACTACAGAATCCTATGAAAAGGTAAGCATGGCATATAAGTTTGAATGTATTTGGGGTAAAAATAACATAATAACATAAAAAAATCCTACACACGCGCACGCACACACGCACACACACACACGCACACACACACGCGCGCACACACTGAGGGCGCAATCCTAACCTGGAGTTAGGCTGGCACAGTTTGTGTCTTGAAACTGAGAGCCCAATTGTATCCTTCCCCTCCCAGGCCGGTGCAGCTATGCCAAAAAGATGTTCTGCCACCAGAGGTATTGCAGCTTGTCACAGCCTGGCATTCGTCTCCCATCCAAAAATAGATGCTCCTGCTTAGCTTCAGGCAGTACCAGCAACTCAACCATCAGTCCACACCTGCTGTCCTTAGTCTATACCTCCTGCCCTTTAACAGAGGGACTTTGACATTGCATCCCTATGAGGGACGAAAACATTGGGAAATATCCCATATGGAGGAATACCAAACGATACCTGCCACACTTTTTTTAATGATCTTGTATTGTAACTGTTGTATTTTAGGCTGATGTCATAGTGGCAGATCCTTTCCTGAAATATGGAGATGATCCCTATACCTTACAGTATGGAGGCTGTGAGGAAAAGGGACGCTACATTCATTTCACATCCAACTTCCTGACAAATGACAAATTGGTACATGTCTATGGACCACGAGGTAGTACCCCCTACTTAATATTAAATTTTGCTTTATTGTTGTTATCTTTATTATTTGGCTTTTTATTACTAAAATATTAGTTAATATTTAGAATTATGATCGTCATCATAAAAATTGCTATGAGAACCATAAAAGGTCTTCCAGTTTACTGAGCATTCGTTCCCTCAAAGATCTGAAGTTAAACTATGAATTAGCATTGTCTCCATGTCACCATGTCATCAGTAAATTTCCAAATCATAAAAGATCTCACCATGCTGTACACTTTCTTACTGCCTTTTTTTCTTCCATGGTGCCACATTCAGTTATGGACTTGGCTTGTCCACTGCCTGGGGCCCAGGACCTCAGCCTGCTACTCCCCCCCCCACTACCGCAGCCGCCACCCCCATTCATCTTAAGTTTGGTAGCACCAAAAAGTGTTCTGAAGGCATCAGAACATTTTTAGGGCACAATCCTAACCTGGATTTAGGCCAACAAAGTTTGGCTGGCACACGGGAAACCATAAAGCATGTTTGGATTGCTTTCGGAGTCAGGGAGGCCAGCGCACAGATATGTGCCATCCCTCCCGACTCCGAGAGTGATCCAAACATACTTAATGGTGTCCTTTGAGCAGGCCAAACTTTGCTGATCTAATTCTGGGTTAGGATTGTGCCCTTAAACAATAATTCCAGTTTTCTGACAAGACCTGGAAGTATTGACTAAAAGCATTCTGATGCCTTCAGAACTCTTCTGGAGGCCAGTGGGGCATCATGTGTGGCCTGCCTTGCCCTCGAGAGGGCCCCAGAGGGCAGGTGGCAGCAGCATCTCCCCCCCCTGCAGACAGCCTTAGGACAGCCACTGGCCATACTTTTCAGGAGGTCTCCCATCCAGGCACTAGTCCAATCTAGTCCCATTTAGTATCAGCAAGTATGCAGTATGTGGCCTGTGCATTCAGTCTATGTCCTGGGGTTCAAAAGGGATGCTTCTGGATAGTGCAGTTGTGTTTCCATAACATGCCTTAGTAGGAAGTCATTCGCAGTGGGCTTAACCTGTACAAAGCTAATATAAAGAAAAATCTCTGTGTGAGTGTGTGTGCATACATGCACATGTGCACATTTCTGTGTGGCATGCCCTCAAAACTGAAAAGTTCCCCATCCCTATTGCTGCTTGGTGAGACAGAAGGAGCACTTCTGATTTTATTGTAGAACTTTCCTTTTGGAAAATGAAATCCACTTCTTACTTGCCGTGTCTTGTTCATGCAAATCACGAAATTAGACTCAGCTTTGTTCCTGGTGTTGCACAGGCAGAGTCTTTGTCCATGAATGGGCTCATCTCCGATGGGGCGTTTTTGACGAATATAACTACGATGAACCTTTCTATGTTATTGGAAAAAACAAGGCTGAAGCAACCAGGTATCCTCCTAAATGCTTATCTTCAGCTGTTACAATGAATATTTCATTGGCGGCATGTGCTTTTGTTTGCTAGTTTTCATTCGAGAGATATGAATGGTTGTTCAGAGGATTCAGCAGTACTTTGGGAGCAGACTTAGAACCACTTCAATCACGTTGAATTTGAATCATTTGAATTTGAATTTGAAAGACTCTAGTCACAATCTATTGCCAGTGGGCACCAACTGTGACACAAACTTGTATTCTCATTTTAGTTGTAATCGATACTGTAACGATCTGCAGAAGTAAGACAAATAGTATCAGAAAAAGGAATTCCTGCAGTGATTATGAGTCAGCCCAATCCTAGCTACAGTAAAATCCCTCCTCCAACGGAGCCACAGCAATGGAGCTGTATTCTGGAGGCCTTCTTGAGTTAAGGGAATGTTCCATTCCACTACCCTGATAGGATTACTCAAACCTGTTCCAGCTCTTTGGCTAGTGCAATTCCAAGTGGACGCAGGGAGATGGATCAAAGCTGGGAAGGGGGTTAGGATAGTGGTGGAGCTGCTGCCACTGATAACTGCCTCTTCCTGCCCTCAACACACACCCTCTCTGTCCCAGCCCTCACCCTGTTCTTCCTCTGAGCTGATCTTCCCATCCCTGGTTCAATTAACTGGTGGCAGGGCATCCTGGAAGTCTGCTATTGCACAGCCACTGCCACTCACTGTTGCAGCCTAGTTATACCCAATGGTGCATCATAGTTTTTGACTTCAGAAAGGCTACTGTGCCCCTTGAACACAAGTTCTGGGGACACAGTGGACTGTCACAACTGGACCCTTTGTTAACCACATTTGTAAAACGAAGGATCTCCTCCTCATTTTTATGTGCAGTTTGATTATGGCTAGAACAGACACTCCTATGGCAATTCCATGCAGGAAAAGCTTCAACCATAACTTTTTCAACCTTTCAACCTAAGGGCGCAATCCTAAACGGGCATCGCAATCCTACAGACTGTGCAGCGTTGGCGCAACAGGGTTGTGCCGACGCTGCACACTTAGCGCCAACGCGGAAGCACTTATCGGCACTCCTGTGTCAGCGCTAAGGCAACAGGACCGGTGCTGCAGGCAGTGCTGTCCTGTTGTGCCTGCGCAGCGTCTCCCTTGCGTCGACTGAAGCTGGCTGGCGCGAGGGAGGTGCCATGACAGGGCAGCTCGGGGATTGGAGGGAGGAGGACAGGAGGAGGGTGGGACGTGGGCGGGACATGGGCGGGTCCATGATTCAACCATAAGGCTGAATCCTAGACCTGTTTGGGAGGCCGCGCGACCCCAATTTGGGCCACACGGTCTCCTCGGATCTGTGCCCACTATAGGGGAGGCTGGAGCCTCCCCTATGGTAAGGGAGCGAATGCTCCCTTGCCGCAGAGAGGCTCCAGCGTCTCCTATACTGCACTGGATATGGTGTTGGCCGGCCGGCCTTGCCATTCCAGCACAGTAATAATAAATAATAATAATAATACATGTATTTATATACCGCCTTTCTTAAGGTCACTAGATTTCTCTAATGATTACAACTCGAGGCGGTTTACATAGGCAGACTTTTTCACAAACCCGAAGGTTTTTACAATTTACAGAATGTTCTATCTTTCAAGAACCACACTCAAACAGATCTTTCTTTCTGGATTTAGCCTTCTTTCTTTAGCCACCCGTCTGTCGTCTGCTGGCTGATGAGGCTTCCCTGCTCTCACCAGAGACGCAGCTGCGTTCAGCACACTCCTCCTCCCACGAGGCAGCTGAAACTCAGCTTTTAATCAGCTGCAGTTTGCAAGGTCTGCCGCTCACACAGACTTCCGGGAGTCTCGAGCTCACGACCTTGAGATCTTCAGTTGTTATCTTCGGGCAAACGGAGGCATTAACCCTCTCGGCTAAATCCAGTATAGGATTGTTCCCTGAGTTAGGCCAGCATAGGCTAAGCCAGCAAAGTTTGGCCAGCACAAGGGCCACCATAACATATGTTTGGACCACTCTTGGAGTCAGAGAGGCCAGCATACGGACGTGAACCATCCTCCCTGACTCCGAGAGTAATCCAAACACGCTTTATGCCCTTGTGCTGGCTAAACTTTGCTAGCTTAGCTTATGCCGGCCTAACTCCAGTTTAGGATTGCGCTCTGTTAGTTTTATCATCCAGCTTTCTGAATGAGCTAAGGCTAACACCTGGCTTGATAAACATTTGATCCCATTTTTGATTGTGTCAGGTTTTTTTGACCAGTTTTTCACAATTAAGGCTAGTTGTGTTCTCTCTATCTTTGCATTGCTATGGCTAATGTGTATGTGTATTTGGAAGACTACATCTTCATAACATGTGTTCTAGCCCACCAATACCTTGTCTTGGGAATATGTCATCTTGTCTTTGGATGACTGCATTTCATCAAAACAGGGTGGCACTATTTATGCCAGTGTATAATGATTTCTTGGTGTGGTTCTTTTTGACTTACTTTCTAAGTGCCCCTGGTTTTATTCTATTGTTTAGATGCTCAGCTGACATCACTGGCAAATATATTTTCCAAACTAGCACAGGAAAAATCAGAACCTGCAAAGTTGAACACCAAACAGGACTATATGAAGATGGATGCCAGTTTTTGCCAGAAAAAAAGCAAAGAACTTCAGCATCTGTAATGTACATGCAAGGTCTTTTTTCAGTAAGCATTACTAATGCCATTTACAAAACTGTGAGATTTATTCTGATCCATTGTTTATCTTTTTAACATATTCCTCTTACCTTCTTTTTCAGGTTACCCAGTTCTGTAACCAAAGTAACCATAATATCTGGGCAACAAATATGCAGAACAAACTGTGCGACTACAGGAGCACCTGGGAAGTTATAATGGACTCTGCTGACTTTGCCAGTTCATCTCCACTCACGTCCCTTCCACCTGCCCCCACCATCTCCTTGCTGCAGGCACAGGACAGAGTTGTGTGTCTAGTCCTTGACGTTTCTGGAAGTATGAGTTGGGTAAGACTTTTTTTTTTTTTATTTCCAGAAGAAATACGCACAGAGAATTGGACAATTTGAACACGTTGAAATTAATCTCAAATCACTCTGAATCAGCATTCAGTGTGTACTGTACCTTTGTATGGCTGCAATCCTAGCCACGCTTACCTGCAAGTAAGCCCCATTGATTATAATGGGACATATTTCTGAGTAGGCATGCATAGGATTGGGGTCTATATATGTTTTCTGTTCATTTTGTCCTCCTGTTTTTCTGTCTCTTCAGTGTGTCTTGCTTTTTCTCTCTCTGTCTTTCTATCTTTACTCCTTTTTTCTGCTTCCCCAGTTTTCCTTTTGTATATTTCTGTCTCTTTGTTTCCAGTGTTTTCCCTATAATTAGTTTTGTCTGTTTGCATTGTCTGCAATGCAAATGTCTGTTTGCATTGTCCATATATCCCCAACCATGTCTGCTTGTGCACACCAGCCAAGATAAAAGGGACAGGGCATCTTGAGAAAGAGGGGTTAAGTTTTGGTCACTCAGTTGCTATTGAGCTTCACTCTTCCCTTCTCTCCTTGCCTCTGCCCTCACCTGCTCCTCCCTAAAACTCCCCTTGCTCCCCTCCCCACCCACGACATGCCTCTGCTGCCAATTTACTTGCACTGATGGAGGCCCCTAGAACCACTCCTTCACGTGCCACGTTGTTGCACCTGAGTCTGGCTGAAATTCTATTTCATTTCTAGTTTTTAGAAAATGCTCTGCCGCTGCCGATTTCTCTGCCTGCTGCAGGTGGCAATGCCTCTCATGCGCTTTAATCCTTGTGACGACACTCTTCTTCATTATACATCTTGCCACAACTGCAGGGTATACCAAATTACAATATGCATATTTAGGACATTCATTAGTATGATGGAATTGCCTATGCTCTATTCATATGGGTTTGTCAAGCTGTATGTTTTCTAAATGCAACAATCTAAGTACAGAACCTATTCAGTAATTTGTATTTGTTGCCTTTCTTGAATGGCATTGACAATTCTAAAAAATTTCCCCCTTCATTTGCAGTACAATCGTATTAATCGACTGAGGCAAGCCGCAGAACTATTCCTCCTACAGATTATTGAAAGGGGTTCCTGGGTTGGAATTGTTACATTCGAGAGCACGGCAAACATTGCGACTGGTTTGCAACAGGTTGTCAGTGACAGCGTGCGGAAATCTCTTACAAACTATTTGCCTACCAGAGCTGGTGGAGGAACTAAAATCTGTTCAGGAGTGCATGCAGGATTTCAGGTGAAGGAGAACATTTATCCAGTCACTTTCATTCCATTTCTGATGAAAAGATATTTTTACTTCTTAGGAAAATTAATCATGGCTCAGTGCCATTGAAATTAATAGTACAAAGCTAATGGTGATTGAAAGAGTTAAAGAGCTTGCTCCTTTTCTATAGGCCACTAACACAGAAAACAAAAACAAAAAAAGAAAGAAAACATTTTGAATTTTGAACACGTTTTGAATTTTCAAGTGAGGGTTTTTTTTTAATTTTGTTTTTAATTCAGTGCTTGTAGATTATATTTTTTCATGCTTTCTGTCAGGGATGTTTCATGGTTGTACAATTGCTGCAGTCCAAGAATGCCAACTTACATTTCAGGAGTGTCATTTTATTATGTTAACATGACAGCACTTCCTGCTTGATGATGTCACTGCCTGCCACAACATCACTTCCAGGTTAATGACATCACTTCTGGTGGGTCCCGACACGAGTGCCATTCTAAAAAGTGGGTCCCGGTCTAAAAAGTTTGAATACCACTGCTTAGGCTGCAGTTTCCCCATTTCATATGCTTCCTGCAGACTATTTTAAAAATAAAAGGAAAAGACCTTGGTACAGTGGGTCTTCCTTATACATGGGCTTGGCGTCTGTGGATTTAAAATGCAGAGTGAGTTCGTCCCTGGGGTGGCCCAGGGAGTGGGGAGGATCTAGCCGTTATGCCAGATCCAAACCCTGTCCTTTGGTCACCCGACCCCAATCCAGGGCTGCTGTGGGCTGCTCAGACTTGCGCCTGATAAATAGCAGGCACAGATCTGAGCAGCCCCACAGGGGCAAGCTCCAGCAGCTTCCCAATCTGGGCAGGATACAGTGCAGACCTGCCAGCCTGCTTGTTCTAGAGCAGATTAGGATTGTGCTGCCCAGAAATTAGTTATACCACAGTTGATGACAAAACAAAAAATTCTGCCTCTGTACGCTTGTTGAATTTTCTTTTTCACTTTTATTTAACATAAATAAATAAAAGTGGGAGGCCGCACAACCCCAATTTGGGCCACACTGGGCAGGAAGTGTGGTCTGGAGGTTGAGCTGTTGCCTTTGCCTGAAGATGCTAAGCAGGATCAGCCTTGGATCGGCTTTGGATGGGAGACCGGAAGTCACTTACAGAGCTTGTGGAGGAGTGGGAGGAGTGTGGAGGAGTCGGCTGACAAAAGAACTGGCCAAGGTGTGATCTGTGGTGGACTGTGAAGGCTCAGAAGGTGCAAGAGTGCAGCCAGGATCATGACCACACATTGGAAGGGAAACATCTGAAGAAACTGAGGGTTCTGTGAATGGTACATAGAACAAGAATTGTAAAAACCCCAATTGAAAAATGGGGTTTATGAACAGCCTGCCCATGTAAACCGTCTTGAGTCCAGTGAAATCTGGAGAAAGGCGGTATAAAAATACATCAAATAAATAAATAAATAAATAAATAAATAACATCCAATCATATCTACTTTGTTCTATTGCTGCTAACATTTAAAAATGTTCTTTTCAACTTAGGTGTTTTTGCAAAAGTATACAAGCACTGAAGGCTGTGAAATTGTGCTGTTAACAGATGGAGAAGATTCAACTGTACATAACTGTATTGGTGAAATTACCAGTAGGGGGGCCATAGTTCACACCATTGCCTTGGGGCCACGTGCTGCAAGAGAACTAGAAGTGTTGTCAAGTATAACAGGTAAGCAGTGATGTCATGCAGTGGGAACGCGGGGGAACTCAGTTCCACTAGTTAAAATTAGGGCTGACTCCGCCCACTTCACTCTCCCTTCTCCCCCCCTCCCAATTCCTCTGCAAAGAGCTTTTCTTCTTGGTTGGCCGGCACTCAGAGGGTTAAAGGCAGTGATGTCATTCAGGGGGAACGGACCAGAATCAATCCTAACGGGCTCCGTGGCTGGTTCCGAGTTCCCGACAAGTGCCAATCAAAAGTGAGTTCCTGTTCCTAAATCATTTGAATGACACCACTGCAGGTAAGTATAAGCAATGAAGCAGAAAATCAAAGTCTTCTAGGGCTCACCTACGCTATGCAATAGGGGCTAGTGCTTCCCAATAGTGAAGTGTTACCAGTCTCTCTCAATCATCCTGCCAAATGGCTCCCATTCACACCTTCCCATCCCCTTTCTACTTTTCCATACAAGAACCCTCGTTAGCCATGATACTAAATGGGGCTTCCATGTTCACAGTCAGTATACCTTTGAATATCAAACACTGGGGACAAAGAGAAAAAAGGTCATCACCTTATTTTCTTGTGAGTGTGCCCATGGCTGACTGCTGCTGAAAACAGGATGCTGGACCTGGTGGACCTTGGACTGATCTAACGTGGAATGGAATTTTAATCTCTCTCTCTCTCTCTCTCTCTCTCTCTCTCAATAGCATAGCTGGAAGGGGGTCAAAATAATATTGACGGCAAGAGAACACACCATCTAAGTGGCCCCTCCCGCTTGGCACCGGAGCAATATAGGGGGGGTGAGTGCAATGCAGAGGAGTCTTCTCCATGCTGTTCTCACTGCCATGTATGGCTCTGGCGGCCGAGGGGCCCTGATTCAGGCTGCATGGTGTGCTTGGACCTGTGCCTACTATATAGCAGGTGCCCTACCCCTACCCCTACCCCAGGGCAAAAGGACAAACGTTCCCTTGCCCTGTGGGGCTCTAGCATGCTCCCAAGCTGCACTAGATACAGCGCAGACCTGCCAGTCTGTCTGTTCCAGTGCAGTTTAGGATTGAACTCTCAGAGCACAATCCTAACCTGGAGTTAGGCCGGCACAGTTAGACCAGCAAAGTTCAGCTGGCACCAGGGCCACCGTAAGGATCATTTGGACCATTCTCTGAGTCAGGGAGGAAGGTGCACATCTGTGTGCTGGCCTCTCTGACTCCAAGAGTGGTCCAAACATACTTTACAGTGGCGCATGTGCCAGCCAAACTTTGCTGGCCTGACTGTGCTGGCCTAACTCCATGTTAGAATTATGCCCACAGTGTCATAGCCCTGCTGGACTTTCCTCCATGGAGGCAATAATCTCCCCCAAATTCAATTTATCCACAGGTCATAGGAAATAGTCTGAATTTTTGGCTCCAAACTTGCTCTTGACTTATCTATGAGATTGACTTCAACTCATATATTTCAAGGCACAATATATAATGTTAGACAAACTAATTATTTTTCTCTTGTGTTTCAGGAGGATTGAAATTTCTTTCCACTAACAGTTTGGATTCTAATGGCCTCATAGATGCTTTCAGTGGAATTTCATCAGGAAGTGGCAATATCTCTCAAAAATCTATTCAGGTCTGAATTTCAAAGATTTGAGAGCAAATTGAGCTCTGTTGTTGTTGTTGTTGTTGTTGTTGTTGTTGTTGGTGGTGGTGGTGGTGGTGGTGGTATTCTTTGAAAACAAAATCCTAGAAGTTTTAAAAATTTCCTGGCCCCCATTCAATTGCACGTGTGTATACAGTGCCTCCAAATATGTTGTTTACCACTGTCAGTGCTGATGCAAACAACTTCCAGAAAAGTAGCCAAGTTAGTCAGTAATAGCAATAACAGTAAAGAGTATGGTGGCACCTTTCAGAATATCACATTTATTGCAGTAGATACTTACATGAAGTACAGTCCACATTATCAGGTGCCTGAAGTGTAATCTTTAGAATATAGGCTCCATGTGCTATGGTTAGGGGTGTTTGAAAATGTTGTTATTTTTTAACAGATTTTGTGATTTGAAAGGCAGAAAGCAATCTTATGTGTTTTTATTCTAAGTTCTCATTTTTAAATTAATTTTAAATGTTTCAAATGTACTAGGTAGGTGATATAGTGTCAACAGATGCAGCCACAGTATAGTATTATTTCTAATTGGAAAAACCGTCTATTTTAATTTCTGGAGATTATCTTAAACACCAAAATGTGGTGGTTTTTGTTCTTATTTGCATCTTTTAACACCAAAAAGGCAATGTTTTTTGTTTTTATGCATTTTTAACAACAATAACAAAAACCCTAGCTATGGCTATATAGAGAGAAAAAATTTAAACACGCAAACTCAAATATAAAAAGAAATGTGAGAAATGTTTTTAGACAAGTGATATCTCAGGATATTTATCAATATTATCACATTATTCAGTAAGGACCTGGCAGAAGTGGTGACTCACAGTGTTATCCTGCATTGCAGAGATACAGAAGTAATTGGGGGTGACTTAATGATGTGTTCTCAACACCCCCAATGACTTCCAGCTTGGAAGCTACAGCTCAGAGCAGAAAGAAGTGGCCAAGCTGCAGCTCACAAGCCAGAAGTAATTGGCTCCTTGGGGCAAGTCAGGTGGGCTCAAACTCAACCATCTTCTCCTTCCGAACCTGCCCAACTCATCCCGAGGTGCCAATTACTTCCAGCTTCCAAGCTGTAGCTACCATCTTGGCAGTAGCTGCCATCTTGGCCTGGCTTCACAAGGCCTCATATGATGCTTTATACCCTGAGCATATTGTTCCCCTGCCCCCTGCTTGCTAGGCCACCGAGAAGACCAACCTGTTCATGGCAATACCAGCATCTACACCTGTCTGAGCATTTTTGTCTATAAGAGTTGTCCACAATGAAGGCACTTTCTAGGGCTAGACGATGTCCTGACTTGTGTACCCGCTAAAAAATGAAATAAATCATCTTGATTATATTTATTATATTTTCCTGCTACATCATAATACTTTAAAAATTTTTTCCAACAGCTTGAAAGTAAAAGTCAAAGCACCAGTGCTGGAGAACAGCTGGATGGTGTAGTATCCATTGATAAATCTGTGGGAAATGACACATTCTTTGTAGTTACATGGAGTAAGAGCACATCTCCACCAGAAATTTCCTTGAGGGGTCCAAAAGGGCAAAGCTACTTTAACACAGATTTTGTTATTGAGAATACCAGTGTCAGAACAGCTCGACTCAAGATTTATGGAACTGCAGAGGTAAGAACAATATTTAAACCTTTGTATGTATGTACCGCTACAGGTGGGCAATTTAATGCTATCTAATTCCTCCTCCACTGATGCAGCTGCTATGCTGGAACACAAGCTGCATTCTGATGGTGGGGGGCAGTCCTAGAAGTCTCAGGTAGACATTTGTTCCCTTGCCCTGGAATAAGGTCTCTTATGGCCCAATCCTTGGCAGCAGCGGCCTGGCTGCACACAACAGCATGCTGCTTTCTCTGATAGCCATAGAGGATCTTGTGCTGCTAGAAGTAGCGTTCTGGCAGGGCAAGGTCTTTGAGATTGGTGTAAAAGATGCAGTTTTGAGCAGCCAGGCCATTGCCACAAGCAGCGAGTGACTGTGCACCAGCAGCCTCATTATGACCCTCCAATAGGTCAATGTGGTGGTGGGTGGGAGGTGTGAAGGAGGTCAAGGTGGGCAGAATGGGGCTGGGAGGGAGAAGAATGGGGAGGAGACAGGAGTGGGGAT
Organism: Lerista edwardsae; assembly: GCA_029204185.1. Taxonomy (NCBI): domain Eukaryota; kingdom Metazoa; phylum Chordata; class Lepidosauria; order Squamata; family Scincidae; genus Lerista; species Lerista edwardsae. Next base: position 4,873,943 of record JAJKFI010000096.1, read on the forward strand.
GGTGGATTGAGGCCAGGAAGGGAGCAGTATTGGCAGCAGCAGTGTCACTGATGCCCTATTCCACTTCTTGGCCTTGATCCACCTTCCCAAATCCATTCGGATTTGTGCCACTCAGGGCACAATCCTATACTGCGCTGGAATGGTGAGGCTGGCTGGCCTGGAGCCTCCCCACAGCAAGGGCACGTTTCCACCTACTAAACAGCAGGAGCAGGTCCAAGGAGATTGCGCAGCCCGAATCAGGACTGTGTGACTTCCCAATCGGGTTTAGGATTTGGCCTTATAGCCGAATCCCAAGCCTGCCTTGCGGATGGGACGGCATGCCTGCCATCCCACCCACATCCCGCCCTCGTTCCACCCAGAATCTACCTCCCCCACCTACTCCCTACCTGGGTCCATGATGGCACCTCTCTTGCGCTGGCTGGCTTGGGCCGAGGTAAGGGAGATGCAGCATGGGCGCAACGGGATTGGTGCTGCCTGAAGCGTTGGCACAATGTAGTGTTGGCATGACGGGCGCACTGGGATTGCACTTTCACTGATGTTTGTTCCTCTAAAGAGGCCTCTAAAGAAATAAGATGTATTAAAAGAAATTGAACATTGGATATTTCATATTTCATTTCCTTTTATATTTCAAACGTTTGATTTGCAGGTGGGAGACTGGACTTACAAAATTCAGAATACATACGCAACGGCTCAGGTCATATCAATGACAGTCACCACCCGAGCATCGTCTTTAACTGAGCCTCCAGTGACTGTGAAGCCCTATCTGAGTAGAGACTCCAATACCTATCCTAATCCAATGATCATTTATGCAGAAGTCAGTCAAGGATTTTTGCCTGTGATCGGTGCAAAGGTCACAGCCACAGTTGAACCAGAGTCTGGAACTGCTGTAGAGTTGAAACTTCTTGACAATGGTGCAGGCACGTTTACTTTGAAACATTTCTGGTATAATGCAGAATTTGCCTCTGTGCATAGATTTCAAAAGTAATACCATATGATGTTGCCATATTGCAAGTCAGAACTTCCTTGGCTCATCTATACTAGCCCAGCCAGGATTTTCTCACCAGATTGGCAGTGTCTGTCCAGGTTTCTAACAAATGTCCTTCTCAACATGACTACTTAGAGTTTTTAAGTTGAGGTGCTGAAGATGGGACCAGCTGTGTGCAAAACATGTGCTATACTATTAAGGTATGCCTCACAAAAGAGGCACCAGTTCAAGTGGCCTCTTCCTATATTTAGCTGGGGGTGAGCAACTGTCCCACTTCTCCCCAGCACAGCAGCTTTCCCAGTGGCTATTGCCAGAATGTCGTCTTCTGCTTTTTAAACAAATTGTAGGCCCTTTGGGCAGTGGGAGGACCCAACTGAGTCTCTGTCCCGGCCAGGTCAATGATCGCTGTTCCCCAACACTGGCTCTCTGCCTCCGGCACCAACCCCCTCATGCCGCACTCCGTTTTGGAGCGCTCTGAGCACAGGGGCAGGTAGGCAGGCCAAATGCCACTCGTCTTTGCGACTGCAGTGGCTTGTGCAGGTGGGTGAGCTGCTGCTGCAGCTGCTGCTCCGCTGCCGTTCCAGCCTCGGTAACCCCGCCCCCTGGACCCTCCACAAGGCCCACCACTGCCTTTGGGTACAGAGAAACATTTTTTAATTTATTTTGCTATGTAAACCAGTTTGTGAAAGCTTTTTGGGTTGAAAAACAGTATATAAATATTAATAATAATAACTTGGAAAAAAGGGCTTTGGAAGTAAATACTGGGCTGAGTATGTGCAGAAAGTGGAGACGGCAGTTGCTCGTTTAGAAGGAAAAGCCCCCTTCATGTGCTCAGAGGCTGACTTTTCTCTATTATTAGTTTATTTAATTTTATATTCCTCTTCTAATGCTCAGAGCAGTGTACAACAACAAAAACAGAATAAATATGACATTCAATAAATAAAAGCATCATTATGCATTATTATACTTATAATTGGTTTTATTACTTGCTTCTGAAAGTTGATTAACAACTTTTTGCTATGGATTCATGGAGTGTTGCTGTAGTTCAGTGTTCTTCAGTTGTGGCCAGCACACAGACATATGCCATTCTCCCTGCCTCCAAGAGTGGCCCAAACACACTTTTTGGTGTCCCTTGTGCTGGCCAAACTTGGCTGACCTAGCTGTGCCAGCCTAACTCCAGGTTAGGAGTGTGCTCCCAGTGGTATACTTACGGCAAACAGTAACAGGAAGCCTGGTGTACAATGGCAGGGCCAATACAATCAAATTTCAAGCAGAAAGAAAGCCCACTCCTTCGTTTATGTTCATATGTCATCACAATCATTCAGGCATTTATCTATTTCCATAAAAACAGGAAGGAGCCCTGTGACATGGGCATCTCTTAAACATACTCTCTGTTGACTGTACAGTGCAGTGTTATTCACACTGGGTCGGGACCCACTTGGTGTCAGGCAGGTCACAGAAAGCTGGGAGCAGCCGTCTTGAAAACTGCAGATTTTACTCTTGTTATATTCCTTTTGTGAGTGTTAACAGTTGGAATTTTCAAGTGAGTTTTTTAAAATGTAGTTTTTAGTTCAGTGCTTTTGCTTTTGTCCTCATCTGGCTTTCTGTCAGGGATGTTTCATGGCTGTACAATTGCTGCAGTTCAAGAATGCTGATTTGCATTTCAGAAGTGTCATTTTATAATGTTACAATGACAGAACTTCCTGCTTGATGATGTCACTTCCTGACACAACATCACTTCCAGGTTAATGACATCACTTCCAGTGGGTCCCGACATGAGTGCTTTTCTAAAAAGTGGGTCCCGGTCCAAAAAGTTTGAATACCACTGGTATAGTAAACAATATAATAAGAGAGTTGCTTTAGATGTTAATTCTTAATTTTTGTGTACCCAGGTGCAGATATTCTTAAGCATGATGGAATCTATTCGAGGTATTTCACTTCCTTCACAGAAAATGGTAGATACAGCGTGAAAGTGCGTGTGCAAGGGAAAGAGAAGACGGTCAGACGTGTCCGCAGACAGAGCCAGGCTTTATATGTACCAGGTTACATTGAAGAAGATGGTAAGGAAGGATGCGTCATGAAACAACTCTGCTGAAAACCCTCGAGCTATTGTCCATGAATTCTTCCTCAAAGCATGAAATATATCTTTCTGGGAAAACACAAATTTCCCTTTTTAGTCTTCTCTTCATCATGAGTATTACAGATATGTCCCGGTGTCCGCTGGGGGTTCCGTTCTGGACTCCCCCATGGATACCTGAAACTGTGGATACTGGGAACACCTTTTTAAAGAGAAGGGAAAAGGAATTTGTTTAATGTTCCCCTATCTTTTCAATAGGTGTCCCAGTATCCATGGTATTCGTGGATAACTGAAACAGTGGATGCCGAATCAGTGGATACTGGGCCACACCTGTATATAGAATGAAAAATGTAAGGATGCATTATGAAATTTTTTTTAAATGAATCATAAAATGCAAGAAGAGCCTACCGTGACACAATAAAAACTAGCAATTTTGTTTCAACATAAGCTTTTGTGGACTACAGCTCACTTCATCAGCTGCATGAAGTGCAATTCTCAGCAGGCAGGTATGTAAGCAGAATTAGATTTATAATAAAATCTGGCACCATCAAAGGAAGGGGGCTGAACCATTGGTTGGGTTTCTTATCCCATTACAGAGTTAAGGCCCAATCCTATTGACACTAGTGCTGGCAGTAAGCCCTTACCACTGGAACCAGTGTCATGAAAGTGTAAGGCACTTCTAGCCCTGCCAGTAAAAGCTTATCACTGGTGCTGGGCCTGCACCAGTAGGCACTCGGTCCTGGACTCCACCTGGAGGTAAGTCATACCACCACCAGTGGTGTCGTCATTCAGGGCAGGGAGGGCAGAATTGGGTGGGGGGAGGAGTAGGGGTGGGGACAGCCGTGGCTCCACTGCTGGATCCTATCCTGTGTGTTGGGCTCCACGGCCCAACATGGAGGTTCTCGAGTCTGTGCTGGCAAAATAGCCAGTGCAGACTTGAGGAGACCCATTACTGGGCCAGGGCCCTTACCTCGGGTGGCTGCCCAGCTCCCGTAGGCTGCAGTGGTAGCTGTTTTGCTACTACTGCACCTATGGAGAGCAGGCAGCTTAATTGACTGCAAAATCCTCTGCATGCATAATCTGAAGCAAGTCCCATAACGTTCAATAGGACTAACTGCTAGGGAAGAAAGTATATCATTACAGCTGTAACTTTGTTATGAGGTATCACGAATCATGAATTGTCACTGCATTTATCATGTCTTGTTATAGATTAGTCTTTTTCTTTTCCCCTTGCTAATTTTCTCTGCTGTTTTCTATTTTTACTATATCATTAACTTTGGTAGCATTAAAAGAATTACACATTGTGAATGGTATGGGGAGGCTGCCAATATTTTTTTAAATTTTCCCAGAAAAAGAATTAGAGTAAATCAGTTATCAATCAAAATGTGTCCAGGTTTGTAATGTCATTCTATGTCTCATCTTTCTGGGGTGCTTTTTTTTTGGGTGTGTGTGTGTGTAGGTGTAATAAAGTTGAACCCACCAAGACATGAGGTCACTGATGATGACATCCAAGCAAACCTTGGAAATTTCAGCAGAATTGCATCAGGAGGTTCTTTTGTAGTGACAAATATTCCTTGTGGATGTCCCAGAGATGTCTTTCCACCCTCTAAAATCACTGACCTTGAAGCAGAGTCAGCTGAGGATGACAAGTTCTTTTTGTCATGGACAGCTCCTGGGAATGACTTTGACTCAGGGAAAGGTAAGTGTGAAATTCTGATTGAAGCAGAGCGCTCTTCTTAATTCCTGGTTAAACCTATTGACAGGGAACGGGGAATCCTGGGAGAAAGCAGCCTGACCAAAGGGAGTAGGCCTATTAGTTACCATGCATGCACTCCTTCCTGCTCCCTGCTTTTCCTTTTAATGCACCACCAGCTAAAAGGGGAAAAAAACCTTGGTAGTTTGTAACCCTTGCCACTCTACTTGTATATCCTGCTTAAGTATTATGGTGAGACTCAGAGTGCAATCCTATACTTGTGTGGCGCAGGCACTACACTCTTGCGCCGGTTCAGTGCTGTGGCAAACATGCCATCAGGCATGTCTGCGCCAGCAAGTCGGGCGCTGGACTGGCACCAGCAGCAGCGCCAGCACTCGGGCGCCGCTGCAGCCATTGGCTGCACTGGTCGAGCGCCGGCAGTGTTTGGTTGGTGCAGGAGATCATGGAGAGCGTTCCAAAGGTGTGCCAGGGGCGTAACAGGGTGGCAATGGGGTGGCAACGGCCAACATCCATAGTGCTGAATCCTAAGCCCCATCCCCAGCCTGGGCAACCCTGATTTGGGCTTCTGCACACGTTCACCTGTGCCTGCAGATCAGCAGGCGCAGATCCAAACAGACCCATAGGGCTGGGAGGGGCTTACCCGGGTGCAAGGGGAAAACTTCCTCTTGTCCTGCACTATGCTGCTGCTGCCTTCTACTGGGCTTAGGATACAGCCCAGCTGGGCCAGCCTTGCTAAGCCAGTGCTGCTTAGGATTGGGCTGTCAGAGGTTTTCTCCTGAGTCCCAATTCCTTCTGAATTCAATCACTGGGGAGTTGTGGAGGGCCTTTTCTATTTGTAGCACACTCACCCTAGAGAGGAATGCATGGCACTGACTTCATGCTAATGTGTGAAGTCTTTTATTTGCTCAGTCATTGCAATGTACTGCATTTTCTTGGCTCCTGGCTGAGTCTGAATGCTCCTACTGAGTCCCTTTTTATATTAAATAACATTGTTATCATTTCTTTGAACATTGCTAGCTATGATAGAAAGTTTTGTCTGAAGGGGAGGGTGGAAAACTCTGTAAAAATACTCTTTATTTTGTAGCTGAGAGATATGAAATTAAAATGAGCGAGGATCTCTTGGAATTAAGAAATGCTACCTTTCAGAGAGCCATGTCTGTGAACACTTTGGGTCTGATGCCTGCTACTGCTGGGACCAAACAATTCTTTCAGTTTAAGCCTGAAAGTGTCACAAAGGAAAATGGCAGCACAACCTACTTTGCAATTCGTGCCATTGATAACAGTAGCAATGTTGGGGAAGCATCGAATATCGCCAGAGCAGTTTTGCGCAAGACACCATTGCCTACGACTCTTCCACCTATCACAGCTGACAGGACTCTTACATCTATCATAGCTGACAGGACTCTTCTGCCTAGCACAACCCTTTCACCTGGCACAGCTGACAGGACTTTTACACCTCGCACAGCTGAGACAACCCTTTCACCTGGCACAGCTGAC
>JAJKFI010000096.1:4881978-4902262 GCA_029204185.1 Lerista edwardsae
AGAGAGAGAGAGAGAGAGAGAGAGAGAGAGAGAGAGAGAGAGAGAGAGAGAGAGAGAGAGAGAGAGAGACGGAAAAAAACCACTAGAGATTTTGTGTCATTTTAAATAATATAATTAGGTATTATAGTAGTAAAATTGAAACCTGCATTATACTGTTGCTGCATATTTCTACATATCCCTAGTTTTAAAAGGAAAGCAAGGGTGTTCCACACAGACAAACCATCTCCAAATCTTTAGTGGAAGATTGTATGTTAGAGGTACATGGTATTTCTGCAGCTCTCTATTTAGTAGCTGTTAGTGGTGAGCATGATTGCATCCAGAATTCTGAAATGAAAAATAGAAGGTATGGGATTGGAGTCAATGCTATGAAAGAAATTAGACTGGCCTAATTGCTAGCACAAGCACCCATAGTAAGTCACCACATTTTTTATGTGAAACTTTTCTGTACCACAATACCTTTCAGAGAGGTGCCCAGATACAAAGCATATTCAGATCAGAACAGTAATGAATGTTGAAAAATGCTAAAATATATGACGGTCACATAAAACAAATTTCTTACACAGGGATCACTTTTGTATAGGAAATTCCATGTACCCTGGATTAACTTTGTATCATACTGACCGCCTCCAGTGGCGCTGAATTCCCCCTAACGTTGTGGGTGCCCATGGCCATGCCCCTGACGTCAATGTGGCCACGCTCCAACGATGACATGACCACACCCCCTGATGTGAACATGCCCTCTGTCATCTCTTGAGGCCAGGGTGCACGATCATGGTGGTGATTGTGCGCCCTGGCCTCGGGAAGGAATCTGCCGGACCGACAGCTGCCTCTCCTGAGGCTGGGGCACATGATCGCAGCTGTCATCGCACACTCCGGCCTCGGGAAGGGGTCTGCCAGCCCCACAACTGCCTCTCCTGAGGCGCACGATCCCTGTGGCAATCATGCACCCTGGCCTCGGGAAGGGGTCTGCTGGCCCCACAGCCGCCTCTCCTGAGGCCAGGGCGTGCGATCGCCACAGAAGGGGTGCTGGGGCCACTGATTGGATGTGGGTGCTGGGTGCTGGGGGGGGCTGGCTGGAGCGTGGGTGCTCTACCCCCACAGAAAAAGCTGTGGGGCCAAAAAACCCAAAGCCCCCCACTAGTTGGCCCCCATGACCACCTCGCTGTTTCACCTTTGGCAAGTTGGAGGGAATGGAAAGCCCCAGTTGTTGGTATGCTTAGATTGCAAATACAAATGGCAAAATAATCTCATCTCTATTTGGTACCTGAAGATATACATGCAATGTACATACAATTTTCTACAGGGGAGTGATGTCTGCATAGGGACTATATTGTGTACAAAGTTCCTTTTTTGAAGAAAACAGAGCTATGTTTCCTTGATGAGTTGAAAGTTATACACATAAGCAGAGTCACTTGCCAAGGAAAACACAAGAAGACTGGTCTTGTAACAAGTTTTAAAGTGTACAACCTAAACGTGGTGGTACTTCCCAGTTGCTGACAACAGCTTCCTAGCAACAATAAGTTAATTAACAATCTTAGGGTGCAATCCTAACTTAGAGTTAGGCTGGCACAAGGGACACTGTAAAGCAGTGGTATTCAAACCTTTTAAACCAGGACCCACTTTTTAGAGTGGCACTTGTGTCAGGACCCACCAGAAGATATGTCATTAACCTGTAAGTGGTGTTGTGCAGGAAATGACATCATCAAACAGGAAGTGCTGTCATTGTAACATAATAAAATGAAACTCCTAAATGCAAATTAGCATTCTTGGACTGCAGCAACTGCACAGCCTTGAAACATCCCTGACAGAAAGCAGGATTAGGACAAAATATTATGTAAAAGCACTGAACTAAAAAGGCAATTTTTAAAAACCCTCACTTGAAAATTCAAACTGTTAACACTCCCAAAAGGAATACAACAAGAGTAAGGCCTGCAGTTTCCAAGATGGCTGCTGCCAGCTTTCTGCAATCCACCTGACATCAGGTCGTGACCCACCAAGTGGGTCCTGACCCACAGTTTGAATAAAACTGCTGTAAAGTATGTTTGGACCATTCAGAGTAAGAGAGGCCAGCACACAGATGTGCGCCATCCTTCCTGACTCAGAGAGTGGTCCAAACACGCTTTATGATGGCTCTTGTGCCAGCCAAACTTTGCTGGCCTAACTGTGCAGGCCAAACTCCAGTTTAGGATTGCATCCTAATGCAATTAAAAAAAGAAACCCTATCTTGATTAAAATTTCCTACAGTGTTGGTGTGTTGCCATTGAACCAAAGTGCAGACATCTTGAGACTTTTGTTTAAAGTCTCTTGTCTAAAGTTGCTAAAGTATGTAACTTGTTTCTCTCTGCTCTCATTTTCTCACTCATTTGCCCCCATGTAACTTTCTCTATCCAGTGTTGCTAACTCTCACAAGAACTGGTTCAAGCTAGCAGAGCTTCCTTCCTTCCTTATCAAAATGGTCACGGCATATTCTCAAGGCCCAATTAACTCAGAGTTTCTCATGTACCAGCCCCTGTGTTGTAATTTTCCACCAAGCAGAAGCTTGGAGGAAGAGGAGGGAAGGGTTATAAAAATGCTTGCAATCTGTATTTTTTTTTTTTGCCTTTTCCCCTGCCTTTCCAGGGAGAGGGGACTGCCTGCGCAGGTGTAATAAACATGATCCTCATACTCTCTCATTTGGTTGTTTGCCTTGTTAAATATTTTCCCTGCAATAGAAACCATTTCAAGCCGATTTTTGGCAACAGGTGTTAGAAATGGTAAATATAAATTCTAATTTAGCTATTTCTTGAGTGACAGTGCAATCCTATAAACGGCACAGTGCCAATGCAACGTTTTTGCGCTACGTCATTAGTGCTGATGTGTGGGTGCCGAGCAGCACCCCTGCATCAACACTAACACTGAGACTATGCACTGCCTGCAGTGCTGGCCTCAGAGTGCCCACGCTGCATGTCTTCTGTGCAGACATGCTGGCCCGGGGAAGGGGGCGGGCTTGGGATTCGGCCTTATGGCGGTCTGCTGCGCGGTCTGCTGCTTAGCAGGTGCAGATCCATAGGGGAGACTGGTGCCTCCCCATGTGCAAGGGTACATAAATGTACCCTTGCACGGAGGAGGCTGTAGCCTCCCGTATACTGCGCTGGATACAGCACAGCCCCGCTGGCCTGCCTATTCCAGCACTATATAGGATTGTGCTCTGAATCTCCCTTTAAAGTTTTTCTGTTGAAGATTAGTCACTTTTAGGTCTACTGCAGAATGCTGAAGAAGACTGAAATGTTCCCCCACTGGTTTTGGGATTCTGCTATTTCTGATGTCAGATCTGTTGGGATACTGAAGGAAGTCCCTGGAAATTTACAGGTCTGATGGGGAAAGGCCTAACACTAGGCAACTCAGGGGGTAAAGTGCTGAGTCATTCAGGACTAGCAGACCAGCAGTAGAGTGCTGAGTCATTCTGACTCAGCTTCAGCCTGGGGATGAGATCATCTGATCTCTGATTGGATGCTGGGGACTATTTAATCAAGACCAGAAACACCTGTGGTTAGTTGCTGGAGATGTAAGTGTTGCTGTTGGAGGAACTTTGCTGTACCTGTTACCTGTTTGCTGTTCTTGGCTGCAAGAAGCCTTCTTCTGAGAATATAGAAGTTCTTGCTACCCTGATCTCTGTTGTCTGAGTGATTCCTTGCCGGAGCTCTGCGACCTTGAAGCCTTTCCAAACCTCACAGCTGTAAGCTGCTTCTACGATATCATCAAGGTCCTTTATTCTTTTGTATAGAGGCTACCTTTTGTTCTGTGAAGATAGCGAAGAGCACTCCTTGCAGATAACAGCACAGATAACACTGGAGGATAAACAAGTTCTTGAGCAGTTCTGGTTGCTCATAGGAGTTAGGGTTGCCAGGTCAGATGCATCCAAGCAGCTATGATTTCTGCAGTGAGGCCTGGGGATGTTTCGCACAAAATTATCACAATCTAGAATTGAGGTGGGTCCTGGTGGTAAAAGGATAGGCCTCAGTGACAGCCTGAGATTAATCTTTGCTGTCAATCCACCTGAAAAAAAAATGCAAAAAGCTGGAGAAGCAAAGGAAGGTTGGGCCAACTGGTAATCCTACTGGTGGTTGACATTATAATAGTATAGTCTGACTAACTAGATAGAAGACAGACTTGGCATTGTGGTTTGCCGCAGGGTCTAGGCCCTGTGTTTGTGCCAGGCAGCCCAGTCCTAACTGGTGCTGGAACAGGCAGATCAGCTGGCCTGTGCTGTATCCAGCACAGTCTAGGAGGCAGGTGGAGGTCACCTTCAGGTAAGGGGATATTTTCTGCAACAGTCCAAAAGGAAGGCGATTATTTTCCCCTTACCCTGGAGTGAGTCCCAGCCACCCCTATGGGGATTCTCGGATCTGCGCCAGCAGAATTGGGCCCATGCTGCCCGCTGTTCCAGCCCATTCTGCATGGAAGCATCCAGGTATGTCTGGAATAGGCCATATGCCTATACGTCCATCATGTAGAATCCAGAAAGCAAGCCGGCTCCATGGAGCGGTTCATGCTCAGCTTGATGGTGGGGGTCAAAGTTGTTCAAGACCTGGTGCAGTTTCTCAAGGACCTGTTTCCACTCACTTTTAGCTGTCAGGCTAGAGGGAGCAGCAGACTGAGGCCAAGGCCTCGTATGCAACTCCCCACTCAGGAACAGGATGGATGGTGAGTCTCCAGAATGGGGGAGGTCCTAGAAGGGCAGCATCCTGTTATCAAGGAATCTGTCAGTGTCAAAGATAGCATCATGGAGTTAGGCTGGCACAGCTAGGCCAGTTAGGTTTGGCTGGCACAAGGCCCACTGGAAAGCGCATTTGAACCACTCTCGAAGTCAGGGATGGCACATGTCTGTGTGCTGACCTCTCTGACTCTGAGTGGTCCAAACATACTTAATGGTGTCCCTTGTGCTGACCACCCTCTACCTCCTCACACCCCCTCCCCGGGCCAGCACGCCCCGCTGGCACCCCCGCCCAGTTACACCTCCTCCCTGCCCTCACTCCTCCCAGAACCTCCCCTGTGCCAGTCAAGTTCAGCAAAGTTTTGCTCTACTGGTAGCAAAATCTAGCAGGGTGCTGATAAGTTCTGCCTGGACCATTGTTTTTTTCCAAGGCTAGACTCTGGCATGCCCAGTATACACCCAAGCTTAAGCATTTTGTACTGATGTCAGCATGAAGATACTGCCCAAACTGACTCATCATAGCCAGTACCATGCTGCACACACCTATGGTTCAACAAGAAGGAAGGAGTTTCCATTTACCACACATACTATATTTATTACTAAGAAAACAAAGCACAACATTTGCTAACTTTGATCATCTGGTATGCAATTATACTAGTTTCCTAGGGGTTGGAGATTTCCCAAGTTTCAAAAACACTCCTTAAGAACATAAGAAGAGCCCTGCTGGATCAGGCCAAAGACCCATCTAATCCAGCTTCCTGTATCTCACAGTGGCCCACCAGATGCCTCAGGGAGCACACAAGATAACAGGACACTTGCATCTCTTTGCCACTTCTTTGACAACTACTCAACCAAAAGTTCACTTTAAATCCATGAGAACAGTGGTCTTCACCATTTTTTGTGCTGTGATCCCAATGAATGAATGAATGAATGAGGCTGGGGACCCCACTGTTGATCCCACCCCCTTCACGGTTGTCATCTTGCTCCCATCACTGCCCTCTGGCAACCTGTACATTTTTCACTCAATGGGATCCTTGGTCTTGAATCTAAATCTGAGTTTATGTTATTTATTTGTTAAATAAATACAAGGGAAGCTCAGAATTCAGCAAAAGAGGGAGAAGTGAACTCCTTTACACAAGCTTCGGAAGCAAACAGTTTCAGAAGCACTTCCACACTCAGTACACCGCACCAAAATCATGCATACAAGAACAATGTGCGAGGCTGGGGTCGCCTTTGTAAGGCCAGTTCCTGCCTCCGCCGTGCAGGGCCAACAGGCTGGGACACAAAGTCTCACAGGATAGAGGGGCCTCTCTCCTCCGGTCACCCATGACTGATGGAATAAGGAAGCATGTCAGGAAGGAGATGGAAGCCATTTCTGTTCATGTGAGTTGCCGTTATCCCGGCAACTCCACAAACAAAACTTCATGACCCCATGGAGGTTGTGATCCCAAGGTTGAAGGCCACTGCATTGGAAGAGTGTCCAAAAATGCCCCCAAGGTACATACTATTTGGTCAATATAATTGAAAAGAAAATACATCTAATACATACAGGAATACAATATATAGAGCTTTATTAACAGGATCAGTAGTAAGATGATATCAAGTTCAGACGAGTTTTTCAGACTTTTGTTGGACAGATAGATACATATTTGTTCTCTAGTGCTTTTTCACTCCTTTTTCCCCTTTAAAAATGCACTAGAAGTTCAAGTATTCCTCCTCCTCCTCCTCCTCCTCCTCCTCCTGTATAAAGACAGCATGTGTTTAGCAAATGAAGGATTACATAACCAAAGTTCAGTAGAGTTCACTTGTTTCCTCTTTCTTTTTTATTTTTACAGTGATTACAGGTAATGCTTATAATAACTTTACACTATTTTCTTTACAGTTACTTTACACTACTTTATTTTAAATTAATTTTTAAAAGTGTATGTATTGAAATTTCTTAATTAGGCTGCAATCCGATATAAACCTACCTGGGAGTAAGCGCCATTAACTCAGTAGGACATACTTCTGAGTAGACATGTATAGGATTGCACTGTTAACTAACAACTGAAATAGGATTGGTTTTTTTTGTAGGGTATGTGTGTAAAAAAAGTGTGTGGCCCTGCACACCAGATGCCATAGTTAAGCCACTGACCTTTGATAGCCTTTCCTTCCAGAAATCTGTCCAATCCCCTTTTAGGGCGTCCAGACTGGATGCCATCACCATATTCTGTGGCATGGAATTCCACAGATTAATTACATGCTGGGGAAAAAAATATTTTCTTTTGTTTGTTCTAACTCTCCTGACACTCAATTTTAGTGGATGTCCCCTGGTTTAGGTGTTGTGCGAGAGGCAAACGAACACCACTCTATCCACTCTATTCATACCAAACATAATTTTGTACATTTCAGTCATACCCCCCTCAGGTGCCTTTTTTCTAGACTGAAGAGTCCCAAACACTTTAGCCTTTCCTCATAAGGAAGATGCCCCAGCCCACTATTTATTTTGGTAACTCTCTTCTGCACCTTTTCCAGTTCCAGTATATCCTTTTTGAGATGTGGCAAACAGAACCGTATGCAATACTTCAGGTGCAGCCTTATACAACTGATTTGCACAGTGACATTATAATTTCGGCTGTTTTATTATCAATCTCTTTTTTAATGATCCCGAGCATGGCACTGGCCTTCTTCATTGCAAATGCACACTGGATCAACACTTTCATCAAGCTTTCCCCCAGCACCCCAAGATCTCTTTCCTAATCCGTCACAGACAATTCAGAACTCATTAGCCCAGCATTCCTCAACCTATGGGCTATGACCTCAATGGGGTTGCAAAGCTTCATTTGGGGGGTCATGGTAACCTTTTATGGCCAGAGATCTAGAATTGGATCTAATCCAATATTGGTACAACTATATCAAAACTGAGTTCTTGCTATAAACCTGGGCAGCCTCTTCTCGCTGTTTTGCCCTGCAGCTCGTAAGGGTGACCTGGCTCAGGCTGCTACCTTACAGGGTTGTTGTGAAGACATAAGAGGTAGGGGAAATGGGTTAGTGGGGATAGGAAAATCAGATCCCAGAAGAAGGGTGCAATTGATAGTTGGTCCTCAGTCTCACATTTTGTTTGTTGAGGTCATGGCACTGGAGTGGTTGAAGACCACTGCATTAGCCTATATGTGAAATTTTGGTTTCTTGCCCTGATGTGTAATACATTACACTTACTTACATTGAAGCACATCTGCCATTTTGCTGTCCATTTCCCCAGTTTAGAGAGATCCTTATGGAGCTCTTCACAATCCCATCTGGTCTTCACTACCCAGAAAAGTTGAGTGCTATTTGCCAAGTTGGCCACCTAGCTTCTTGTTCCCAACTCCAGATCAAACAAGTTGGAAAGCTCTGCTCCCAGTACAGCTCCTTGGGGCACACTGCTTTTCACCTCTCTCCATTGTGAAAATTTGATGCCTATACTCTGTTTCCTGGTCTTCAACCATTTCCTAGTCTTCAACCATTTCCTAAACCATAATTATAACTGAGGGGTGCCCCACTCAGAGCCCAAGAAGCCACAAAGATACAATGCTGCAGGCCCTGAGGTCCCCTCAGTAGTGTTCCTAGAGGGGGGCAAAACACTACATTTTTCAGATGCCTGAATGCTTGTGTAAAGCAGCCCCTCCCCATTACCTTCAAAGCCATTCGTGGCTGAGGAGGTAAAGCAGAGGAGGCACCTCTGTTTTCTTCTAGTCCCAAATGGCTCTGAAGGTGAGGGTGAGGGACTGCTTTACATGGGCATTTAGGCATTTGAAAAACCCGGCACTGTGCCCCCTTCTGGGAATGCCACATGGTCCCTTCCCTTTGCAGACTCCCACCCTGAGGTCAGCTGAGGTGAGGAACAACTAGGGTGGCAAGAAAGTATCCGTACCTGCTAACAAGAAAGGGTGATCCAGCCCAGAGGCGCTGCCAATGGGACTTCATCATAAGCACAGACTTCCATATCAAGTATAGTTTGGCCTTCAGTTCAGTGAATGTGAGAAGAATTTAAATTCAACACCCACTTTCCTTGTTTCAGTACAGATTTCAAAGTTACCAATAATAGAAGTAATATAATAAAGAAACACAGACTGATCACATGGATTAGTCTGCATATCTTCTGACTAGCGGCCGTGACGTAGCTAAGGGAGTGCAGGAGGGCAATTGCACCAAGCAACAAGCTTTAGGGGGGCAGCAAGCTGAGCTTGACACTAGTGGCCAAAACTGTAAAAATCTCGGTAAGTGTGAATAATACCATCATGTTATTTATTTGATTTATTTTTATACCACCTTTCTCCAAATTTCACTGGACACAAGGCGGTTTACAAGGCGGACACAAGGCAGGCTGTTCATAAACCCCATTTTTCAATTGAGTTTTTTCCAACAATTACTATATGTACAATTCACAGAACCCTCAATTTCTTCAGATGTTTCCCTTTCAATGTGTGGTCATCATCCTGGCTGCACTCTATGAAGGTGGACCCTTCATAGTCCACCACAGATCACACCTTGGCTGGTTCTCAAGATTTTATCCATCTTTTGTCAGCTGATGCCTCCACATTCCTCACATTCCTTGACGAGCTCTGTCAGCAACTTCCGGTCTCGCATTCAAGGCCAATCCAAAGCTGATCCTGCTTAGTATCTTCAGGCCAGGCAACAGCTCAAACTCCAGACCACACTTCTTGCCAATATATCATTGGAAAGGTAATTTCATGCAGAATGCAACAAAACAAACTGCATTGGACTATCTGTATTCTATCAAATGTTATGGCCAATTAATCAGAAATGTTTTTTTATTTACTTAATTAAATGTTATTTTGTCTTGGAAGACGGGTTACAAAATCTTCTTTGACCCTGGGTAGCAGATGCTTTAGCTACGCCACTGACTAGCGTGTTACAAATTGTTACTTACAATTAGCGTGTTACTTACAAATTGTGTTGTAAGTATCAAACACTATAGTGATTAACTTTAAGCTTCAATGTCTTAAGAAATGCATACAATGTTTATGAGTAAAAGTCAACAAGGAAACAAGAGTTCTGATTAATTTCTGACAATGTTTGGGGATATTCTAGTTTCCTTGACAGACAGAACAAGTCCTTATGTCATAAAAGAGAAAGAACGTTCTGGGTGTCTGTGAGTATATAAGCAGTTGCATTAACAACTTTCCTGGGCAGTTCTTTTTCGAAGGAGACAGGTGTAAAGATGGTGCTCAATAGATGGTTTCTCTTCTTGGCGTTCCAACTGCTACATGGGGTGACAGGGACAAGGGTCAAGCTCAAGGATGGCGGGTTTGAAGACATCGTTGTTGCAATTAATCCTGGACTCCCTGAAGACCAAAGAATTGTGGATAACATAAAGGTAAGATTATTGAGTGTTTGTGGATATACAGTATTAGTAACTTTAGCCATCAGTGACTTTGCCAAACTATTTAAGTCATAGTACATTCTGCCTGCGTTCTGCAAGGAGAGATACATTTTTGAGATTAATTCCTGGAAATCCCCCTCCCCTGTACATACAAAGCAACCACAGAACTCCCAGAGCTCAGCGTTCCACCCTGTGTGGGGTCCTGTAGGTGCCTGCAAGGCTGACAAGCCTCTCTTGTAAGGTAAACCCTGCAATGCACTGGGTTATCTCTGAAATGATGAGCCCATTCATTCAACCAACAGGAAGCTTCAGTTGGTTAAAAATGTTGCAATCAAACCACTGTCCAGGGTCAGCAGCTTGAAGCATTTCATTCAGCAGCTAAATTGGACTTGGCTAGGATCAGGAGAACACATTCTGTGGCTTTATCCAGGATCTGGACATCCCTTCCAAGGGAGACTTGCCTTGCCTGCTCTGTGGTGCCTTTTCACAGCTATGCAAAGACATTTCTTTGCCATCAGGATTTCATTCTGTGTTGAAATTTTTATCCCCCTGATTGGTTTTATGCTAACCTCCTAAAAATTTTTTAAACTTTGTTATTTTATTGTTATGATTTTCACTGACATGGTTAGATTACAGCAACTCTTACAGCCTAATCCTAACTAGAGAGGTGAAGGCCTGGAAACCCCCTGGAAAGATTCAGAAAAATACCGTTTTTTTCCTGAAGCATTTTTGTTTTTTTCCGAAAAATTGGAAAAATTGGAAAAAGAAAAAAAAAGAAAAAATTGATTATGGAATATTTTATTTTAACATGATGAATAAAATATTTTAAGACAAGGTGTTCAAATATTTTCCAAATAATTTCTAAAAAATATGTATGGTATCAGATTATTCTAATTTCTGTGCACTGAGAACAAGCAAGTACTAGGTTACAAACTGAACCCTCCAATGCAAAAACTGGGTTTTTTTCTGAACTTCAAAATTTCTGGAAATTTTACATCTCTAACACAGCCTCTGACTCCTTTTGCTTCTCACCTTCTTCAGACTCCTCCATCCTCTGCAGCATGTGAAAGAATCTGTTCTATGTTTGGAAACAACTATGTTTGGAAACAACATATTTCTAAATCAAGAAATAAACTGACATGTGAAAGCGTAGAGAAACTTGTTTCAATCTGGGCAAATCTTCAGTTTTTAGAAGTCCATAATAACTGTGATAATGACAGACACAACAGAGTAGCTGCAGAAGCAGAGACTGAAACTGATACTGATAATTACAGCTCAGAAAATGATTCTGATTAAATTTCATGCCCATTGGTTGAAACTTAATCCCACTCTCTTCTATATCCTTCCCCCCATTTCAATTCTTTTTATGAGAATGGGTTTTTTTATTTTTATTTAGTACTGTGGAGAGGAAATATGAATAATGGTTACTTCTGGATTTTTAAAAATTGTTTTGTGGAGGCTTTTTTTGTCTGTTCCACATAAACTAGTGAACAGTTAAGGAGATTGTTGCTCCATTTGTTACAATTACAAATAAATGTTATAAAACAAATAAATTCTGTTTGTAATAATTGTTTGAATACATTATATTTTTAATAGTTGTGATAATTTTATGCCAAGTCAAATTGTCCATAGTCATATTTTATGTTCCTAAAGTAACAGAATGACTTTCAATCTAGAAAAGGAAAAAAATGTAGCAATTTTTTCAATTTTTCTGAAAATTTCCATTTTTTTCAGAAAAAAAACAGGATTTTTGTCCAAGCTTCAAAATTCCCGGAAATTTTACATCTCTAACAAGGATTGGGCTGGCGCACAGAGGGATTACGATAGCAGAACAGAGCTCCTTTGCCATAAAATGGCTGAGAAAGAATGCATGCAGCGTGCCATTTTCTGAGAGCTGGTTGCAAGAACTAGAGGAGGAGCGCCCTTGAATCCTGTTGGTGCCAATAAGCCAGCGCCCAGTGGGGAGGAAGACTGGGTGGGCAGAAGTGGGCAGAACAAAGGCAGAATGGGGGAGGTGATTGAGATCACAGGGTGGTGGTGTGGAGGGCAGGCAGGGCAGCAGGTAATGGCTGGCTCTGCTGATATTCTATCCTCCTTTTTGCCCCACCATGCCTTATTTCATCTACTTGAACGAGCTTTTTAGCTGGTGCAGGTCTGAATTAGACCCATTGGAGACAGTGTGGGAGTTGGAGAGGTAAACGAAATTCTTACTTCTCTGCCCCTGCATGGACTCCAGCTGCCTGCAAGATGCAGCGGAGCCCCTGCTGGCATCACTGTGCCATGTGGGCAGCATTTACTTTGGGTTGGGTTGTCAGTTTAGTAGTTTTTATTGTTATTGATACTTTTTATTAGTTCAGTTATATTCTTACTGTTTCAACTAAACATACAGTGCACCCTTAACAGCGTTGTTTGGAAGTCAATCCCCATATAGAAGTGGCAATGAAATATAGTCCAGTATAGTTTCCTCTTAATTAGTTGCTTTGGGGGCTTGTGACTTCAGTCCATATTTTGTTTTAGGGCGCAATCCTAACCTGGAATTAGGCCGGCAAGCTAGACCAGCAAAGTTTGGCTGGCCCAAGGGCCACCATAATGCACACACTCGGAGTCAGGGAGGATGGTGCACGCCTGTGTGCTTGAGCCAGCCAAACTTTGTTGGCCTAACTGTGCTGGTCTAACTCCAGGTTAGGATTGCGCCCTGAATGTTTTTATTGCATTGCTCTTTATTCAATTATTCCACGCTTTACAGTGGCCCTTGTGCTGGCCAAACCTTGCTGGCCTAACTGTGCCAGCCTAATTCCAGGTTAGGATTGTGCTCTTAGTCATGAATCTCACCACAAAGCCTTTTAAAATGTGGTATTAATGAAACAAACATTCCTAAAACAAGAAGTAAAAGTAAATATTTCCAAATCGGAAGTAAAAACATTTCTGTAATGTTTAGAGCTCTAACACAATTTCTGACAGTCAGGGCACCATCCTAAAGTGCCGTTGGCCCAGCGTAAGCTGCCTGCGCCGGCACAGTGCAAATCACAGACATGCCGTAAGACATATTTGCACCAGCTTGAGGGGTGCTAGGCCAACGCAGAGTCAGTCCAGTTGCATTGCAAGGGCGAGCAGGAGAGTTCAGCCAGCATGGGGACTTTTTGAGGTGGGGAAGGCAGGAGGGGGGCAGAGGGAGGTTGGAAGGAGGGCGGACCTGTGGGCAGGGCAGTCCAGGGAGGAGGAGGAGTAAGGATCTGGGCATTAGGCCAGATCCAAACCCCTTTCTCTGGGCCATATGGCCCAGATCAGGGCCACACCAGGCTGCTTGGACTTTCACCCGCAATTTTGCTGGTGCAGGTCTGAGCAGCTCCACAGGGTTGGCTGGGGCTTACCCTGAGGGGACAAATGTCCCCTTGCCCCTGCAGTGAGCTCCAGAAGCAGCTGCCTGCTCCAATGCTGGTTAGAATTTTGCTGCCCAAAAATCAAATATTTTCTGCTAGTTTTGTCCACAGGTGCATAGAATAGTTTTCATGGACACTACCGAGCCAGCACACGTCCATGCACTGGCTCAGCTTTCCTCCGAGTAGCTATGAACATTCTTTATGGCTTTTTTGTGACACTCAGGAGATGGCAGAAGGGTACCAGCTTTTGTGGGTGATGGATTTCGCTGCCCCTCTGCTTATGCCATGGAGCAAGCCTGAAATAGGAGAAGGAGTCTGCTGCTCCTTCACAGCCCAACTTTCCAACGCCAATGTAGCCATGCCAATGAGGTGCGCATTGCATTCTGTGAGGGGAGCAGTCACAGAGACCTCCTCATTCTCAGGGCTGCATTGCAGCTCATCAGCACTGGAAAGTTAGTTAGAATTGCGCTGTCAATTTTTTCAATTCCTGAGTGTCTAGCATAATGTGATTTTAGTTATTAGAGATGGTACGTATTTTTCAGATTTAACGTAGTTTCAACTAACTGCAATTTCCCCCTTATGTGCTGAACCTAACCCTTACATAAGATCAAGCCAACTATATAAATGTTTTAAAATAAATTACATGGGACACAGTTCTAAAACAAAAAAAATATATTTTATTTTCCTGTTAGGACATGATTCAAGAAGCATCTACCTATCTCTTCAATGCCACAAAGCAAAGATTTTATTTCAAAAGTGTTAAAGTTATCGTTCCTGAGAAATGGACAAACAAATCTGAGTATAAAAGAGTGACGATAGAATCCTATGAAAAGGTAAGAGTAGAAGATGCTTATGGTTCAAAGGTATCTTTGCTCTGTATAAAACAGTAAGTCAAAACTTACAAAATAAAGCTGCAGTCCTGTCCACACTCATGGAAACTGTCCCATTGAACTCAGTGGGACTTACTCCTGAATAAAATGCATAAGAATGGGCTCTACATAATTTCAAGTTCAACTTCTTTTGGTGATGGTGGTGCTGGGCCATTGGTGATATTTAAACCAAGTCATGTTTTCTTTTAGGCTGATGTCATAGTGGCAGATCCTTTCCTGAAATATGGAGATGATCCCTACACGCTGCAGTATGGAGGATGTGGGGAAAAGGGACGCTACATTCATTTCACACCCAACTTCCTGACAAATGACAAATTGGTCCATATCTATGGACCACGAGGTAGTATCTGTTCATTCAACTTAAAAGTTTCATTTTGATTATCAAAACATTAAATATTTGGAAAGATGACAAATAGTGGCCCAATCCAATCCTTGAATTTACAACAGTGGGATACTGTCCCACTGTCATAAATCAGCTACTGCTGCCTGGCTGCCAGCAGCCATTTCAAGTCATCAAGTCCAATGATGTGGCCAGCGACCTTCATTAGAGCAGGTAAACCAGTGCGGGGAGGGGGGGTAGGCTGTGTGTGTGTGGGGAAGAAATAATGGGGCATTTGGGGAACAGATAAGATTCCCCTCTGAAGGTAAGAGGCTCTGAAGGGAAGTTGGGAAGTTCTGCTTTACACTGGCATTTGGATGCAATAAAAATTTAGTGCTCTGCCCCTCTCTGGGAATGCCACTGCACGAATCTACAGTCAGGTTTATTCTTGGTGTTCCGCAGGCAGAGCCTTTGTCCATGAATGGGCTCATCTCCGATGGGGAGTCTTTGACGAATATAACTATGATGCACCTTTCTATGTTACTGGACAAAACAAGGCTGAAGCAACAAGGTACCCTTCCTGGATGTGTAAATTCAATGGTTACAATAAATATTTCACTGGTGGCATTCACCTTGGTTTCTCTGTTTTAATGTGGTATGAATCATTGGCCAGAGGATTAAGCTGTACAGCATGCCCCGGTATCCGCTGGAATTCTGTTCTGGGCCCCACCGTGGATACCTGAAACATTTGGATACTGGGAGTGCCTTTTTAAAGATCTGGGAACATCAGTGGTTTTGCTGCAACAAGGTAAAATGAAGAAATTTGCTTAATGTTCCTGTGTCTTTTTAATAGGCATCCCAGTATCCATGGAAACTGTGGTTGCTGAATCAATGGATACCGGGGCACACCTGTACTTTGGTAACAGGTGTAGAACATTCCATATTTCACTTGAGACAGAAGTCGTCATATCAACAGTTGCATTCCAGCCTAATCACAGTCTATTGTTGCCATTGTGCTTTGAAATTTTATCTTCAGTTTAATTTAAAAAGACATGAGAAATGCAATAATGAGAAAACATAGCAGGGCTTCCCATTTGAACATATATTTTTTTAGCAAATATCTTTCTTGATAGCTCTTGTAAATGCATTTAGAACGAAGGATTTTCATGTTAAATTGCCCAATCCTACCTAACTCCCCCTGCATTGTACCAAAGTTGTACCCAAGGGGCATGCGCTACATCCCATGGGGGGGGGTTTCAGGCTCCCAGAGGATTGAAATACGTTCTAGATAAGGAAACATTTGTTCCCTTGCCTTGGGGTAAGCCTCCATTGCCTGACTGGGTTTATATGGATCTGCACCAGCTACTTTGCAAGAAGGCAAATTGAAGATATTGGTGCCTCTGCTGCCATTGATATTGCTTCCTTCCTGGCCTGAATATGTCTGTCCTGGTCCTGTCTCCTCCCCATCCCACCTTCTGCCCTCCCCATTCCACCCACAACCTGCCATCATGCCATCGGACTTACGGTAAATGTCTGGGTCTAGTGGTGGTCCTCCCACGCTGCCGCAGTTTGTGGAATCGCTCTTAAAATGGCCTTCGATGGCATGCTGCATGCACCACTGGAACAATTTTGCAGTAGGAGAACTGTTTTCCCTTGCTGTAAACCCCTCCACATGCCAGCCCAATCCTGGATAGGATTTAGCTGACATCTTATACTATGGCAGATTCTGCAGGAGATTCAGGGCCCAATCCTATTCAGATATTGCACCAGTGGAGATCATGTCTGCCTATGGACTTACTGGGTCTCAAGGAGTGTGTGGGGGTGGGTTAGCAGCCAAGACCTAGCTAAGAGAGCTTCTGGTGAGGGGTGCACATCCAGGATAGCTCTCTCTCTCTCTCTCTCTCTCACACACACACACACACACACACATTTACGCACACACAGTATAAAGACTTGCTTAACCTTTTGACTTGATACCTGCTTCTTACATTGTGCAGATGCTCAGGTGATATCACTGGTAGATACGTCTTCCAAACAAGCACAGGAAAAACCAGAGGATGCAAAATTGATCACCGAACTGGACTATTTGAGTCTGGATGCCAGTTTGTACCAGAAAAAAAGCAAAGTGCTACGGCATCTATCATGTACATGCAAAGTTTACCTTCGGTAAGTATTTCTAATGTCATTTGGGAGGCTGTGTGAGTTATTCCAATCTATTGCTTGTTCTTCTAACCTTTCTTTGTGTTTTAAAAGGTTACTCAGTTCTGTGACAAAAGTAACCATAATATCCAGGCCACAAATTTGCAGAACAAACTGTGCAACTACAGGAGCACCTGGGAAGTTATAATGGACTCTGCTGACTTTGCCGGTTCATCTCCGATCGCTGCCCCCCCACCTGCTCCCACCTTTTCCATACTGAAACCACAAGGCCGAGTTCTCTGTCTAGTACTTGATGTGTCTGGAAGTATGAGTGGAGTAAGTATATTTTTTCCATGCCCCATTCCCAAAACTTTTTTTTTTTTTTACATTTCCTGCTTACAGAAACCTGGATATGTAAAGAAACCAGAAACCTGGGTATGAGAGCGCAATCCTAAACTGGAGTTAGGCTGGCATAAACTAAGCCAGCAAAGTTTGGCCAGCACAAACTTGTTTGGACTACTCACAGATTCAGGAAGGATAGCTCACGTCTGTGTGCTGGCCTCTGACTCCGAGAGTGGTTCAAACATATTTTATGGTGGCCCTTATGCTGGCCAAACTTTGCTGGTTTAGCTTATGCCGGCCTAACTCAGTTTAGGATTGCATTCTGAATTAATGTCTGTTGTTTTGAGTCAATCTTGTACTAGTAGAAATGCTGAGGCTATTTTTGGTTTTTGCTCAGATATATCAGTTTGGGTATTTAATCAAATTATGGTAATAGATTTCTATTGGAGAGAATCTCTGGTGCCGTCTCCCCCATTCAAATAGTATGATGCCTGCCCTGGTAAAGTTTCTGATGCTGGTTGGCTAAACTGAACATTCCAGCGCTTCTGGATAAAATAGTTAGAAATTTTGCAGTCTAGCTTCTGTGAGGGATGGGAAAGTTGTGTAGCTGAGATTAAAAGATTACAGCAGCCCTGAAGATGGGAGTTGTTTCTCTGCTTTTGTGGGGACAATCCTACATAAAATGGGGCCACAGCAAGTGGTACTTTGCAACAGTGGAACAGCAAAAGGTGGCACCACTGAATGTCTGCTTCTGGATCCCGCTGCCACGGCTGGAGCCAGTAAGGGCCAATCCTAGCTAACCTTCCAGGGCTGATGCAGCTATAACAATGGAATGTGTGCTGTATCCTACATCCTCAAGAAAGAGAACGCTTGTTTCTTTACCTTGGGGCTGCATCAGGATAGAATATTGGATAGAATTGGGTCCTAAAGCAGTACTGTGAATGGGCAGATCAAGGCTGGGAAGGGGCTCATTTCTGTGGCACACACACCTCTGATAGTCTATCCCCAACCTCAATCTGCCCTGCGCCATATCTAGCACACGGTAGATATGCATTTCTATATTTATTTCTATTTCTTCTATATAGAAGAAACTTTTTCTATTCCCCTTAATGTTGTTGGCCAAATGCGCCTCAAAGTCTTCCTTGGCCTCCCAAATTATTTTCTTACATTTCTTTTGCCAGAGTTTGTGTTCCTTTTTATTCTCTTCATTATGGCTTCTATTTATGGAAAGGAGCTCCCTTGCCCTATGCAGCCTCTCTAACTCTTCTCATTAGCCATGCTGGCACCCTCCAGCATGGTACATAAAATGGTATCTGTAATTTTTATTATGTGCATGGCATTGACAAATTTTAAAGTGTTTTCTTCCTTCAAATGCAGTCCAATCGTATGAATCGACTAAGGGAAGCCGCAGACACATTCCTCCTACAGATCATCGAAAAAGATTCATGGGTTGGAATTGTTACATTTGAGAGCACTGCAAAAATTGTTACTGGTATGCAACAGATTGTCCGTTATGGTGTGCGTGAAGCTCTTACAAACTATTTGCCTACCACAGCTGGTGGAGGAACTAGCATCTGTTCGGGAGTGCGTGAGGGATTTCAGGTGAACATAAAATGAACTTTTATTTCATTTTTGATGAGACATTTTGGATTGCATCCTAAGAACTTTGTTTATGGCTAAGCCACTGAAATGAAAAATAAAGAGTAATCTCTTTTCTCTAGGGAAAATCGAGCCACACACCTGACTACTAAGAAACTAGCTTATTTTCCATGACTGCTAAGCATGTTCTCACTGCATGTTCTTACCACGCTTCTCACTGCTAATATTTAATATGATGTTTAAATACAGGTATTTTTAAGCAAGTATCAAAGTACTGAAGGCTGTGAGATTGTGCTCTTGACCGATGGAGAAGATCCAACTATAAGCTCTTGCTTTTCTGAAGTTGAAAAAAGTGGGTCAAAAATTCACACCATTGCCTTGGGGCCCAGTGCTGCAAAAGAACTAGAAACCTTGGCAGACATAACAGGTAAGGATGTAGGCACAATATTAAGTTTCACAAGACTCAAGTATCCCACATGGTGACAGCAGGTACCTTCCAAAATTGGGATTGTCACCAGTCCCAAGCTAATGCCATCCACCAGAGCTCCTCCTATCTGCTCCATGCATGGAACCTTCCCTATTAGCCAGATTCATACACAGTATCTCTCCCTGTAATAGCAAACTCAGCTCTTACCTGTGGATCAGTTAGTTAGGAAAACGGAACCACCAAAGTCAGTATGCAGAAGATGTGGGTTTGAAATACAACATTTCCCTTACTGAAACATTACAACCCAAACAGAGCTGCCATTCTGCATCAGAATTTTCTAGAAAATGGTCAGATTATACCTCTTGTATGGTAGATCTTCCATGTTAAATGCCACACAGATAGGACAGATTATCTTGATTTTATGATGAATAGAATTTTCAGGACTTATGATGGTAGAATGCTTGTTTTCTCTCATGTTAAATATGGAGGCATCCCTATGTTTGTATGCTTTATGTATTTACTAGCTTGTTCTTGTTGCAGTTTCACACCACACACTCCAGAACTGGTTGAAACTGGCATTCCGTCTCTCCGTCTTCAAATCAGATAGAGCACCTGCGTGTCCTTGAGGTAGTCAGCTTCCCAGCTTGTTAGTGCAATCTGCTACACAGTAGCTGAACTCCCTTTAGTTAGTGTAACATAAGCAGGCAAAGTTTCTCACGGGAAGCGCTGGCTAGCAAACATCCACTTTCTCATGAGATCATGATGTTCAAAGGGACACCCCATTGGGTAACATGGGGCACAAGGGTCTTCAGGTACCCACCTACCAGATATACTCTAGCTGCACCCTTTGTTCTTGTGTCTGTATCAGGTCTGTACCATGTGTGCGCACTGAAACTGAGAATGTAACAACATGCGTTGAAAAGCCGCTTGTGCGCGGCAAGCCTTCGCCGGCTTTCGCTGACCGGCAAACAGAACTTCTCGCTTTCTTGCTATCGCTACTGTAACCAATAAAAGACTTTGTTATGGAAATGTAGCGATCTCGTCGTCTCTCCGCTCCGCTCGCGCGAGGCAAGCGCTGAATGGGTCCACAAGCCCCCAACTCTGCTACAAACAATCCAAACAAACAACAG
>JAJKFI010000096.1:4902272-4917505 GCA_029204185.1 Lerista edwardsae
GTCCACAAGCCCCCAACTCTGCTACAAACAATCCAAACAAACAACAGTTCTTACCCGGCGTTGCCCGGTTATTTATTTACCTCAAGCTTCTATTAGAAAGGAAAAGTAATGACTTCTATCTATAGTGCAAAATCGAAGTAATTTTATGTACAGGTAATTAGAAGTATAAGTACAGTATAAAAATTACAAAGTAAAATCTTTTACAAATTCACTATAATATTAATTTAACTCAAAACTTGATTATAAGCAACATTTTCAGTTTCACCTCCAGGAGCAAGAATAAACAAATTCTTGGATGAACCCACCCTTGAGCAAGCAACATAAAGTTGTCTGTGAGAGAAACATGGCGATCTCAAATCCACTCCACAGCACTTAATAGACTGCCCCGTGACTTGTTGATTGTGATCGAGAATGCAAGTCTCACTGGAAATTGCAATCTCTTAAAGTGAAAAGGGAGATCCGGTGGAATGAGTGTTATCTGTGGGATAAAAACTGTTTCACCTTCTCCCTTTCCTGTTAAGATAGTTGCTTCAATTACATTACCCAGCATCTTCTTTACACATAGCCTTGTGCCATTGCAAAGTTTTGGCGGGTCAAAGTTCCGTAGTAAAATAATGGGAGATCCCAGAGTTCTATTCGTTCTATTTGACTAAAATTGGGCTTAAATGTCATTGGGACTGTCACCAATTAGCTTAGTGACCCCAAAAACTATGGATTTGACACTGTCGGTCATTTTGGACATTTTATTTTTCACCCCTTCTCACCCCCCATGCTCATGGAGGCTGAACTTGGACTTAAACGGCATCGTGAGTGTCACCATTCATCTTAGGGACCCCGAAAACTATGGATTCGACACTAATGTTGGTCGTTTTCAATTATTTTTACATGTCACCCTGTTCCCACCCCCACCCCTAGGGGTGTCTTACTCCCACAGTATTTCTAGAAGTGGGATGAGTTGTGAAATCTGAAATGAAATGGTGTCCTCTACGCCACCATCAGCATGCTGCGGACATTCTATTTCCAAGCACTGTATCTTTCACCCCTTCTCACCCCCCATGCTGATGGGGGCTGAACTGGGACTTAAACGGCATCGGGAGTGTCACCATTCATCTCAGGGACCCTGAAAACTATGGATTCGACACTAATATCGGTTGTTTTTGATCATTTTTACATGTCACCCCGTTCCCACCCCCACCCCTAGGGGTGTTTTACTCCCACAGTATTTCTTTCCAGATTGTAAGGCATATGTGTACCAAGTGTGGTGTAAATTGCTCCAGGTTTTCCAGAGTTATGCTGGAACACACACACACACACCCATTTTTATATATATATAAATTGATTCACGAGAGAACTAAACATTTTAAAATCTACACAGGGCATTCTATATTAGTGTGGCAGTGAGTTTCTGAATATGCATTTCTCAACATTAAAAAGCCCCATTCAACATCTGCAACTGTGGTATTGTGCCTCCAAGCATGTAAAAGAAGAAAAAAGGGCACTTCTGATTTTTGTCACGAAACTGGATATGCCCATTTTTTTTTAAAAAAAAACATGTTTAGAGGCATGGGAAACCCTGCGGAGAGCTCCTCAACCCCCTAGACTCCCCCAACTTCCCGGATTCCAGTGCTGGAGGCTGTTTAGTAGAAAAAAACCCTCCCATCCCAGACAGCAGCATGATCCTGCAGATTTCATTTCTGCCTTCCCTACCCCCTAAAGGGGCAAAGGCCGATTCTTCTCAGGCTGGTGAGTTGCAACCCACCAGTTTGGGAACCACTGTTCTAGATTTCACTGTAATGGATCAATTATTCTAATCATTCTTCCTATTGTGTTTCAGGAGGCTTGAAATTTGCTGCCACTGACAATTTGGACTCCAAAGCCCTCACAGAAGCTTTCAGTGCGCTTTCATATGAAAGTGGAGATATTTCTCAACAATCTATTCAGGTTGGGATTTCAATGTTTTGGGAGCAGGCGCATATCTTACCCGATGTGCGGGATGGCGCGAGCCATGGGCGCTGGGCAGCGGTGGGGCACCATTGCACATGGTCTGGGCGAAACCGTGCAGTTTTCGGCCCTCCCACCCGCCCATGCTTCCCTTACGCTCAGAAATGGAGCATTTCCGGGCTAAGGGAGTTGTGTCGGAGCGACACGCGGTGGCGGGGCGACGTCCTGGGGGCACAGTTTCTGTGCCACCCATGGGCGTGCTCGGGCCTCTGCGCTCGCCTGTTTGGGAGCAAGTTGGGCTCAACTATTATCATCAATCACCATCCCTAAAATTACTCCGTGTTGTACACAAATTTGTACACAAATGAAAAATTTTTTTCATGTGCCTCCAACAGCAAGCTAGGCTGTCCTGGGCAGCCCTGATTGAGCACTAACCACCACCCTCTCCTTATGGCTCAAAAGAGACTCCTTGCTCCCCATCCTCACTGCCTCACTGTTCTATCCCTTCCTCCTGCTTCCATTCTGCTCTGCCCTTGCTTTCTGTTCACTGCCCAGTGGCTGGGAAAGTAAATGATAGGGCCAGCATAATACCCTGCCCTGCAAACTAGCTGCCACTCATCAGCCTGCCAACCCTGCAGCTGGGCATTTTGCTCAAAGAAAGTGGCTCAAATTTTTGTTCCATGTCACACTTACATTGGAGAAGATATAATTTGGCTTTTGGGGGCATGGAAAAATATTTTCGAACTATAGCAGTGAAGTCAGAGAGTGCCAAAAAGTTATTGATAATGTTGCACAGTGTCTTTTAGTGATACCACGTGCAGAAACCATAATTAAACGGTTGTCCCAGGGAAGTTAACCATGGATCTGTATAATTTTATCTATCTTGGAGAGCGCAATCCTAAACCGCGTTGGAACAGCAAGGCCATAAGGCCTGAGCTATATCCAGAGCAGCTTGGGAGTGCTCAGGAGCCTCCTCAGGGCAAGGGCACATTTGTGCCCTTGTTCCAGGGGAGGCTCCAGCCTCCCCTATGTGCTCCTTGAATCTGCGCCTGCTGCATAGCAAGTGCAGAGCCGAATGCTGCATGGCCTGAATCAGGGCCATGTGTCCTGGGGACAGAGACTTGGATGTGGCCTCACCTCCCCGGTCCGGCACACCTCCCGACCTGCCCACCCCCGCCCAGTGCCAGTCAGTGCACTCACATCGGTGCTAGTGCCTTTGGGCCGATGCAAACGGCTAGCATTGGCCCAACAGCACTTGGAGGATTGTACCCTGAGACATTAAATAAACCATCTGTGTATTACATTTGTAACTTTTTCTGCTATATTATGACACTTTAGGATTTTCTTTTAACAGCTGGAAAGTAAAAGTCAAAGCATTGCTGTCAACCAGTCGTTGGATGGTGTTGTGTCCATTGATAAATCTGTGGGAAATGATACGTTCTTTGTGGTTACATGGAGTTTGAGCACATCTCCACCATTAATTACCTTGACGGATCCAAGAGGAAAACAATACTCTCAAGCAGACTTTGTAATTAACAATACCAATGTGCGACTGGCTCGGCTAAAGATAGACGGAACTGCAGTGGTAAGAGCTGAACTTTCTTTAAACATCTCTATATGTTTGACCATACACACATGAAGAAAGTGTCTGTTCATTTTAGAAAGCAGGCAAGCAGCACCAACAAGGGTTTATATTCAGTGATGTCATCCGTCAGCGCCAACAACCGGAACGCACGGTTGAGTGGCAGCTCCCTGCCCCCGTGCGTGGCCCAGCCATGCCTCCCTGCGCCCGGAATAGCTCCATATCGGAGCGAATCAAGCGCAGGGGAGGGCGGGCGGGTCAAAAAGCGTGCGGCATCTGCCGCGCAATGGCGCCCCGTCGCAGCCCGTCCTCAGAACAAGTGATACGGCGTCCTGTTCCGGATCGCTGTTTATATTACTGTAGCTCAGGCATCTTCATGGATTCAGCAAGTGTAGAAGAGCCATTCTGTAACTGTTCTAATGGTTCTCAACATTCCACATTAGCATTTCTCTAGCCCAGGACATGATTATCAGGGCTGGTCATGCAACTTAAAATGCACTGTCTAGATGCTGCACAGCTCCTGCATGTTAGACTTATGATCATGTGCTCGCATAGCCACACCACCTGGATCCCCACAACCTGTTCTGCAGAGGCAGGCCTAGCGCGGGGTCCAGGGGTCCACAGGAGCTGGGGTGGCAGCAGAGCCATCACCTGCTTTCCTGAGCCACCACCTGCCCTCTGAGGCCCTCTCAAGTGCCAGGCAGCCTGTGCATATATCTGCAGGACCTTTGGAGGCTTCGTTGAAAACAGGGAGAAACAAAACATTATCAGAAGCTGGTGTAAGCCTCCAAAGCACCTGTGAAGCACCAGCATCGAGTTGCACAAAGCTCCAGGTGAGTTGGGAGGTTGGAAGGGTGGTCGGGCAGCGGCGGCAGAGGACAGCAGCTGGGGGGTGCGCAGCCTGGCCTGGGGTGGCCCATGAGCCAGGATCACAATTGCTGCTCTGAAGCTGAAACTCACTTGGAAGATGTGCAAGTACTTCTGCAGACTTTCTGATACTAAAGTTCAGTTGGGAAGTGTGTTAGGGGAAGAAGCATACCTAGTCTTGCTCACAGCATCCATGAGATGCCTAGATGACAATTTCCCAAAACCTTTGCTAGCCGAGGGACACATTTTTCTGAATTCAGTGTAGAAGCACATTTCACTCTTACATCCCAAAAGGTTTGTTATTCAGATGCATAAGAATAAGGATATCCCAGCCTCACTGAAGGCCACACACATGCAGAAATTCCTATCATTGCATCACCCTGAATGGAAATGCTTCATCTGCCAAATATTTGCCTCTTTGTGATTTTGTTCATTAACAAAATGACATGGAATGGGAAGACTTGATCATAAGAAATCCCCTGTGAGATGCATTTAAGTGGACCAGCAGTGCATAGGGGGCAGTGATAGGTAGGTAAGACAATAAGTTGATAATTGGTTGTTTCCTCCTACCCTTCCCCTTGCTTAATGGGGGGCAGAATGCTTGGTGGCAGCAGCAAACCCTGATCCTCCTTACACCCCATGGGCTAAGGCTGGAAAGGAGGAGGAGCTGCCACATTCCCCCTATTTGTAGCTGATGCTGTAGTATAGAGTCTTGCAGCCCAATGCCTGGGCCCCATAGGTGCAGTGCTATGAAAACAGCTACTGCTGCATCCTACAGGCACTGCAGCACCCATGAGAGGCACCTGGGGAGAAGGGGACATTCAACCCCTTCCCCCAGGTAAGGACCTTCTGGTGTTGGTGTCTTTTTAACACCAATACCAACAACTCACCCAAGCCTTCTCAAACATGATAACCAAAGGAACAAATCTGAATTAAGAAACGTGAAGTCTTAGACAATGAACATTTAACGTTCTTCAAACACTTTGATTGGCAGGTGGGAGATTGGACGTACAAAATTCAGAATACCCATAGTACGGCTCAAGGCATATCAATGATGGTCACCACCCGAGCAGCATCTTTAAGGGAGCCTCCAGTGACTGTGAAGACCTACATGAACAGAGACAACAATATCTATCCTAATCCAATGGTCATTTATGCAGAAGTCAGTCAAGGGTTTTTACCTGTGCTTGGTGCATCTCTCATAGCCACAGTGGAACAGGAATCTAGACCTCCTGTTGAGATTCCACTTCATGACGACGGTACAGGTACAATTATTTTGAAGAATTTATGGCATTATGCATTTTAAAATGTGCTTCTCTTCATACTCTTTAAAACATATTGGCACATAAAGCTGTATTGTCTTATCCAATCAGCAGTGTCTTGCCAGGTCTCTAGCAGAACTCTTTCCCGAACTGGGTACCTGAGATCCTTTTTTAACTGAAGATACTGGAGATGGGACCATCTACATGCAAAGCATGTGCTCTGCCACTGAGCTGTGGCCCACACTGAGCTAGTTGCACCCTTGCAACACCATTGATGGTATGGGGAATAGTCTATGTTGGGACTATGTAATCCATGTCACACAGCTACTTTCTCCTCCAGTAGTTCTCAAACCTTTAGCACTGGGACCCACTTTTGATTATGACAATCTGTCTGGGACCCACCAAAAGTGATGTCATGGCCTGACACTAGAGCCTACTGCCTTCCTGAGAATGCAGCACTAAGTTGAGATATTTCTCAGCCGTTTTCCAATAATGACTTAATTGGAAAGCAAAAAAAGCCTATTTACAGCCTTGACAGAAGCAAAACAACCACACAGCCTTCCCCCTTTCCATATTTTCAATATGGCTGCTCTAGGTGCTTCATGACCCACCTGAAATTGGCTCGCAACCCACTGGTGGGTCCTGACCCACAGTTTGGAAATCACTGCTCTACTCTGCTCCCATAACGTCTGATTTTGCTTAAATATTCTATGTGCTGTTTGCCACCAGGAAGAACATTGTTTTAGATGTTAAATTCTGAATATTTGTATGCTAAGGTGCCGATACTCTCAAGCAAGATGGAATCTACTCTGGATATTTTGCATTCTTCAAAGGAGATGGTAGATACAACTTGAAAGTGCGTGTGCAAGGGCAAGAGAAGATGGTCAGACGTGTCCGCAGACAGAGCCAGGCTATGTATGTACCAGGTTATGTAGGAGAAAATGGTAAGGATGCATCATGAAAGAGCATTGCTTTCTCAAGAAATTGCGGGAAAATGAGGGTCTGCAATGTTTGAAATGATCTATATGTGGAAACACAGGCTTCCCCTGCCAGTCTCCTCTCCCCATCATTGGCTTTGTATAGACTTTGATTGAACCAGAAAGTTAAGCCCAGACCTTTCATACTTACTTACTTCTTGTTATACTCATCAACTACATAGTTTCTAACTCCCTTTGAAACATTAGGCACACTTAGTAGCCAGAACACCAAGTGAAAGGGGACCAGCCCATATCAAGGGAAAAGAGTTCCACATCTGTAGTCTCACCCTGGAGAAAGTCATCCCAGTCAACCTTCAGACCTTGGTAGAACTTGCATGAAAGCCTCCCAATTGACCGTAAGGGAGAGGCCATTTGATTCTGGGGCAGGTATCCTGGACCCAAGCCATGTAGGACCATAAAATTAATCACTAGCATCTAGAAATGAACTGGTTGCCAGTGAAGTGGCAGTGGCATGAGAAACCATCAGACCTGGTTGCAGCGTGTGCTGCTGCATTTTGCACCAACTGAAGTTTCCAAGTTGGGTTCCAAGAGTAGCCCAATGTAGAGCATGCATTCCATTCTCGCTATGATCAATACATGGATTACTGTGAAACAGTTGAAGAAAAGGAGGAGTGAGATGTGGAAGAGAGAGTGATATGGATACCATCTGCATAAAAATCCTACTGAAAACCCAATAAGGAAATGAGGGAGCCAAAAGGAGACTATAGAGTAGGCTGCCCTTATCCATGGGCTTTGCATCTGCAGATTTGAATATCTGTGGATGCTAGGCCTGTTGCTGGAGAGCCTTAGAGGACCTTCCAGGTGTTGTTGGAAGTAGCTTCCAATGGATCCCCTATGGATACTGAGGATCCATTATACAGTATATAGGAGAACAAATATCTATTGTGGATTAAGAAGGAAAACAATTTGGATTACTGTAATGATCTTCATAGAATATTTCAGAAGAGAAGTGGAATCAAAGCAGACCAAAACAATGAAAATATGTTGAGCAATTTTGTTGCATAATGTGATGTAATTTCTTTTTTTTGGCCTTTTTTTGTAGGTGAAATAAATATGAATCCACCACGACCCGAACCAAGCGAGGTTGAACTCCAAGCAAACCCAGGCAATTTCAGTCGGGTTGCAACAGGAGGTTCTTTTGTAGTGGCAAATGTTCCATCAGGAACTGCTCCAGATGTCTTTCCACCCTGCAGGATCACTGACCTGGAGGCAGTACCAGTTGACAATGCTGAAGAATTCCTTTTGTCATGGACAGCTCCTGGGAATGACTGTGATGTGGGGACAGGTCAGTGTGAAATTTTGCTTTTAGCAGAGACTTATTTATTTCTAAAGAGGAATATCTTACTTTGTTCTTTAAGATCTGAGCCAGCTAGCTTAATTAAAATACAAATCATAATAAAGACCAAAAGAAGAAAAGGAGGAATTAGCCGCTAAGAAAAACCACCATATTGAAATGGAACAGAACAGTGCTTTGGGTTGCAAAAAGTTTCTGAAATATTTTAAACATAAAAAACTTTGCAAGCACCCTTGCCCAGTTTGCAGAAGAAAATTGCAGCATCGGGCAAACTGGGTGGAGAAACTGCTGTCGTGACTGGAATGCTAACCTGCAATATGAGGCCGCAATTCGGGCCACGCAGTCTCCTCAGATCTGCACACGCTCTTTAGTGTGCACAGATCCGAGGAGCACATAGGGGAGGCTGGAGCCTCACCTATACTGTGCTAGGATATGGTCGGCAGCCATGCCATTCCAACAGTGATGTCATCCAAGCGCGCCAACTACCGGAACGCTCGGATGATTGACAGCCCTCCGCCCCTATGGCGGAGGGCTGCCATGCCCCCCAAGCCTCACTGCGCCAGAATCGCTCCATTTTAGAGTGATTCTGGATGCAAGGGAGAGCGGGCGGGCCCAGCAGCAGCTCGCCCATCCTCCAAAGTGGCGGCGCGGCCCGGACCCTCCGCGGAACTAGCGGAACGGAGTACCGGGCCGTTCTGCCTGAATGACGCCTCTGCATTCCAATGCAGTATAGGATTGAGCCCTAAATGATGTAAGACTAGGTTCCTAAGGACTGCCTTTTCCCATATCCTGCCTAGATATTTAGATTAGCCTCAGAGGCCTTGTCCTATGCCTTCTGAATGCAACCACTGTTGAGATCTGAGGAGACTGTGTGGCCCGAATTGCGGCCGTGCGGCCGTGCGGCCAGGCATAGGATGTGGCCGTATGGTCACTTCCCAAGCCTGCCCATCCCGCCCCTGCCTCCCTCCCTCCTTCCAATCCCCGTGCCACCTCAGCACAGAGCCTGCCTTGCGCTGACTGGCTTCGGTCGGTGCGAGAGAGGCTCTGCAGGTGCAGCAGGGCCTTTTCTGTGGTGGCACTCCATTTGTGGCACTCCATTTCTGCCACTTGAGAGGAATGCCTGGCACTGACTTCATGCTAACCTGTGAAATCTTTGCAATGTACTGCATTTTATTGGCCCATGGCTAAGTCTGAATTCTGCTACCAAGTCTCTTTTTTATGTTAAAATAACATTGTTAATATTTCTTTCAACATTGCTAGCCATGATGAAAAGTTTTGCCTGAAGGGCAACTCCTGTAAAAATACTCTTTATTTTGCAGCTGAAAGATATGAAATTAAAATGAGCGAGGATCCCTTGGAATTAAGAACTGCTACCTTTCAGAGTGCCACTTCTGTGAACACTTCAGGTCTGACACTTGCTGTTGCTGGGACCAAACAATCCTTTCAGTTTAAGCCTGAAAACGTCACAAAGCAAAATGGTACCACCATCTACTTTGCAATTCGTGCCATTGATAACAGTAGCAATGTTGGAGAAGCATCAAATATTGCCAGAGCAGTTTTGCGCATGACACCATTGCCTACGACTTTTCCACCTATCACAGCTGACAGGACTCTTCTGCCTAGTACAGCTGGCACTGCTGCAACTCATTCTAACTTGGAAACCGCATTTACCACTGTGTCTCATAAAGAAAACAACAGTGGTATGAATACTGCTGCCATAATAGTGATAGCAGCATGTGTTTGTGCTGTTATTATTAGTGCTATTGTAAGCGTAACAGTTTGTGTTGTATATAGGCCAGTGGCGGATCTAGGGGGTGGTGGTGGGGGCAAGAGCCCTGGGCGCCGTTTTGGGGCCGTCTAGGGGGGCACCAGTAGCCCTCGCAACATTGTGCAGGTGGACCTGGGCTCTCAAAAGGAGCCCAGATCTACCCGTGGCCGTTTCTAATGGGTAGATCTGGGCTCCCTCGACGGGAGCCCAGGTCTACCCGGGGCTACTTCTGGTGGGTAGACCTGGGCTCCCATGGGGCGCACTTCTATTGGGTGCCCCGGGCGCCATTTTGACTAGGTCCGCCCCTGATATAGGCAGAAAAATTAGAAGTCTGTGAATGTACGAAGATCTTACCTTTTAAGACCTTATGAGCTGCAATTCCAATAGGGAGTGAAGAGTGTACTGTCTGCACTAGTTAAATATATACACTTGAAATGTCTCTTTCTTTCAGGGCAGTTTTTAGTATTTTCAGAGTGCAATGCTAACCTGAAGTTAAGCCAGCACAGTTAGGCCAGCAAAATTTGACCAGCACAAGGGACACCGTAAAGTATGTTTGGACCACTTTCAGAGTCAGAGAAGCCAGCACACAGATATGTGCCATCCTCCCTGACTCTGAGAGTGGTCCAAAGGCGCTTTATAGTGGCCCTTGTGCCAGCCAAATTTTGCTAGCCTAACTGCATCAGCCTAACTCCAGGTTAGGATTGAGCTCTCACAGATTGTAAATGGTGTATTGTAGTGTAAATACACAGATATTGAATAAGAAAACTAGAGATTTTGTGTCATTTTAAATAATTTAACTAGGTATGAATATTCTCTGTAATAAAATTGAAACCTGCATTATACTGTTGTGCTACCTTTCTAATTTCTACATCATGACATATGGTTTGTTTTAAAAGGAAAGCGGGGGGGGGGTGTTCCATACAGACTCATCCACGCCAAACCCTTAGCACAAGCTTGTTATGTCACAGGTACATGGGATTCCTGCAGCTACATAATAGTAGCTGTAACTTAGGAAAGCCCAGGCTCCAATCTGCATGTACTCTGCATGTATTTATAACTTTTTGTTATCATATAACCTATGAAAACATGTCACTCACTGCAGCTCAGGAAAGAATGTATTTTCCTGTCGAAAACAATGCAAAGTTTTCATTAGGCACTTCTTAGTGATCTCTCTGGCATTACTGTGTTTATTTCCCCAAGTTGACTTGGATACTTAGAGGATTATCTATGTCTCCTCCCTTTTCATGTGAAGTTCTGTGTATTTTTGATCTTGTGACCAGGGGCTCAATCCTATCCAACTTTCCAGTGCTGATGCAGCCCAATACAGCCCAAGATAAGGGAATAATAGGCCTACCTTGATAGGCCTGAGGAGGGCTGGCGGAGAATCCCCAGGGCCCAGGCCATGACAAAACAGACTATTATGTACAAAACAAATTTAATACAAAATAAATTTGGTTACCAC
Organism: Lerista edwardsae; assembly: GCA_029204185.1. Lineage (NCBI taxonomy): Eukaryota > Metazoa > Chordata > Lepidosauria > Squamata > Scincidae > Lerista > Lerista edwardsae. The sequence goes on from JAJKFI010000096.1 coordinate 4,913,447, forward strand.
AGCCTACTCAGGGCTGTGTCTCCATTATAGCTTCCACTTTCAAAGAACTTCTATTACCCCTATGCCTTCTGGAGACTGTGGTTTGTAGTTTGCTCTAATGGCTGTCAGAATCCTCAAACTACAGTCCCCCCAGAATTGAGGGGAGAGGGGTAAGAGGATTAAAACTGTAGTAGAATTGCAGCCCAGGACTTGTTCAACCCATAGAGGAAAGATCACTAGAGGCGGCATGCCTTAAGAATCAATAGGAATGAATTGAAGCCAGGGGGCGGGCTTAGCAGCCATGTTGGCGTACTCAAAACATTCCTTATTCCAAGCATTTCAGATTGCTTTACTCAGATTGTTTAAGACTGAATAGTTTACTCCTGAAATAAAAACTTATGAAAATAACAACGTGTGATCATGTACAAACATTATTAGTAACCTTATTATGAGTTAATATGCACTTACAAGGTGAAATTCTGCATAATTATATTACTGAAAATACCGGACGAAATGCTGTCTATTTTAACTCAGATTGCACTATTTTGACAGACTATTTAAATCTACACAAGCAAAAATAAAGTGTGAACGGGAAGGAAAGAAAAAAAGGGGAGGGTAGGCAAATATTAAATAAATATATAGGAAAATTACATTAAAATATCTTCATAACACAAGTAGTTGTCAATAGGAGAGTAATTCTTTTTTACTTCTAGACTATTAAGAGTTTTTTTTAAACTTCTACACTCATCCCCCCCTCCATAAAACAAATTCTGTTAATGTTCAGAATTTTGAAAATATTACAGTAGAAAATGGAAGGTGGGAAAAAAGTGTAAATGGGAAGGGGGGAAAAGGAGGGGGGAAATATATATATTTTTTACCTTCTAGACCATTAACAGTGGGTGTCAGAAAATGGTGAATAAGACTGCTAGGAACAACAAGAAATTACACAGCTTCAAAAAAAATGCACTCACTGAACTGTAGTTTTATTGAACCGATGTAATGTGAATACATGAATTTTTCCGTGGAAATTAAATCCCATTTTTCGTTCAGCGATTCGCACACCCGTATGCAGAACACTCAGGCATGCTTAAAGAGGTTGAAATTAACTTTTACAAATGTGCAGGGAGATTTTTATTCGTGAATTTGCGGCAATCGACCTCCTTGGCAGGAAAGATCTGAGTCAGCCATATTTGTATACCCATGGCTTCAAGAAAATGATTTCATGCTGCCTCTAGTGATCTTTCCTCTATGGTTCAACCCAACATGGATTTGTACAATTCAAATATGGGAAAGTGAAATTTATACCTTCCAACCAGAACTCATAGCACTCTTACCTATCCTATTATCCTCGCACCCGCCAATAAAGAGACAGACCAGGGCTGTATGGTATAAGGGCCACTTTATTAACTATTTAACAACATATAAGCAACAGGGTCAACTAGAACATGTGCGGTTCCCCTGGGCAGTGGTGGATCTAGGGGGGCAGGGGGGGAAAGAGCCCTGGGCACCATCTTGGGGCCATCTAGGGGGACGCCAGTGGCCCCCACAACATTGTGCAGGTAGACCTGGGCTCCGGAGCCCAAGTCTACCCATTGGGACCAGTCCTTCGAGGGAGCCCAGGTCTATCCACAGCCGTTTCTAATGGGTAGACCTGGGCTCCCTCGAGGGGAACCCAGGTCTACCTGGGGCTGCTTCTGGTGGGTAGACCTGGGCTCCCATGGGGGCGCACTTCTATTGGGTGCCCCGGGCGCCATTTTGACTAGGTCCGCCCCTGCCCCTGGGGGAAATGGTGCTGCCCGTCTACCTCCCCCATTTCCTCAGGGTGAACTATCCAACTCCAGGCTCATCAGGTCCGTGACCTGAGTTGCCCTTCTTAGTCACCCCAAAGGGTTGAAGTGGCCAGGTTGCCAGCCACCAGGCATACCCAAGTAGACCTGCAACATCCCAAGAACGGGTTAGCCAGCCCGGATCACCCAGCCGGGTAAGCCAGCATGAGCCGGGTAAGCCAGCACCCCCACGCCTTGCCACTCCACGATGGACTCCGACAACTAAATTCCCATACCCGCACATTCTCTGCCTAAAGTGACCAACTAACCTACTTAAGAGAAAAAACCCCTCCTCCTAACTTCAGTCTGGGGTAGGCGAAAAAACCATCTCCCATGGCCAATTAGGGAGATGGCAAAAAATTCCTACCCGATCCCACAGGCAACCAGAAAACTCAGACTGAACGGGAGGGCGGGTGGGTGACTGCTTCCAGCTTGAAACTGGTGGGCTATTTGCCCCCAGGGCTAGAGGCAATTGGTCAGCCCTTAGCCAGCCAATGGCTGGCCAGCCCTGGCCTTATGCCTCATGAGGGGGTGGGATAAATATGGGTAGTGTGCTATTGGGCATGCTACCCCCCCCTTAATAACCATCTGTTGTGAACCACTTGCAAGTGTGATTGCTAAAACCCACCTCCACTAGCGTAAAGACTGCTAACACTAGAGTGTCTTCAGCATTTATTCCAGTACTAAATGCAGTCTACTCCCAATTTGGCTTTACATTTCATTGGGAAAGGTTCACTCTTCTCACTAGTTTATCAAACCATACAGCCTTATTCACCGTATACAGGGGGCTCGCATTATCTACATTATCACATCATATTAGTTTCCAATACTATGAACACCATTGAGAAAAAGAAACATGTACCCATGATTGCAATTTTTGATAGATTTTGATTTCTGATAGCCAAGAGCCCCCCACACACAGACACAGACACAGACACACACACAGAGAGTGGGAAAACAGAGTAGTGGAGTATTTTTGCGGATGCACAGGGCCCAACAGTATGAAATTGTGACATAAAGGGTGGAAGTAAGTCGCCAAAAGAGAAAAACTAAACAGTGGCATACTTTAGAGTTTTGATGGTTAAATATAGTAGGCTTGAGGAAGGAAATGGCCAAGGGTGAAACCAGAAAAGTGAGCAAAGAGGAACCGAACTCTGATCGTTTACCTTTCTTTTCCCGCTTCAGTCAGGGTGAGTGCAGGTCCTGAAGAGTTCTCAGAGGGAGCAGCAGAATAGGTGCGATTCCATAGCTAATTGGCAACAAACCACCACTGGAAGCAAAGTCAGTTTGGCTGAAGATGCTTTCCCTTTCCCTTTCCAAGTGGTTCTTTGCTGCTGAGAGTTGGGTCAAAGTATGTGGGCGCCCTCCAGTGGTCAGATATGGTAATGAACCATTGTGAACAATGAGCATAGTATATTGTGTTCTGTAATCCCAAAGTTGAAGAGGCAGAGAAGTTTTAGACCGGGGTCCTCAAACTTTTTAAACAGGGGGCCAGTTCACTGTCCCTCAGACTGTTGGGGGGGCTGGACTAAAAGTCTGTGCTGCTGGTCCAACTTTGGCCGGGGATGAACATGAGACTTCCGTCCTGCCCTGAGACCCCAAGTGCCCCCTACAACTCATTCTCACTCAGGCACCCTCTTTCTCCGGTGCAGCTCAGCCTCTCTCACCTCATTCCAGCGCTCGGCAGGGGTGAAGGAGGAGGCGTCGCCTCTGCCAAGCTCGCGGGGGATGGGGTGGAGCATCCCCACCTGTGCGCTCTGTCCCGCCCGCCCCTCTCCTTGGCTCAGCTTGCCCATTGCCTCACTCAGCGCCAGTGATGTCATGCAGGGGGAAACGCGGGGGAACTCAGTTCCACTAGTTAAAATTAGGGCTGACTCCGCCCACTTCACTCTCCCTCGCCCCCTCCCAATTCCTCTGCAAAGAGCTTTTCTTCTTGGTTGGCCGGCACTCAGAGGGTTAAAGGGAGTGACTCCAGATTCCTAGGGGGGCGAAGGCAGTGATGTCATTCAGGGGGAACAGACCAGAACGGGCATTCTGGATCCTAACGGACTCCGTGGCTGGTTCCGGGTTCCTGACAAGTGCCAATAAAAAGTGAATTCCTCTTCCTAAATAATTTGAATGACACCACTGGGGCCGCCCCTATTCAAAGAGGGGGCCACCCCTATTCAAACAGGTGGCCACCCCTATTCAAAGAGGGGGCCGCCCCTATTCAAACAGCCGGCTGCCCCTATTCAAACAGGTGGCCGCCCCTATT
>JAJKFI010000096.1:4921194-4937283 GCA_029204185.1 Lerista edwardsae
TATCTATCTATCTATCTATCTATCTATCTATCTATCTATCTATCTATCTATCTATCTATCTTTTCAATTTACACCCCTCCTTTTTTCCCATGGGCACAAAAGGCAGCTTCTATCAACAAAAATACAATACAATTACAACATTTGAGAATCAAGAACGATAGTTTAAAAAAGTATTAAAATAATTTACATTTCAAATTAAAAAATTTAAAAATGTTAAAGCAGGGTGCCTCCCCCAATATAACAGGGGGCCACCCCTATTGAAACAGAGGGCCGCCCCTATTATTTATTTTTTTATTTATCTATTTTTTTCACTTTATACCCCGCCATTTTTCCCCATGGGCACAATACAATACAATACAATAGGATTACAACATTTGAGAATCAAAAACGATAGTTAAAAAAGCATTAAAATAATTAACATTTAAAGTTTAAAAATGTAAATATATTCAAACAGGGTGCAGCCCCTATTGAAACAGGGGACCACCCCTATTGAAACAGGGGGCCGCGGCCGCCCCTATTGAAACAGGGGGCCGCCCCTATTATTTATTTATTTACTAGCTTTTATGTACCTGGCTTCACCCGGGTGTTTATATGTGCCATCCCCGACCCCCCTGCCACTCACCAGGCATACAGATGGCCCTGTATTGGTTTGCCTGCAGGAAACCTATATGTGCCCGGGTGTTTATATGTCCCATCACTGACCCCCCCCCACTCACCAGGCATACAGATGGCCCATTTATATGTCCCATCCCTGACTCCCCCACTCACATGTGTGCCTGGGTGTTTATATGTCCCATCCCTGCCCCCCCACTCACATGTGTGCCCGGGTGTTTATATGTCCCATCCCTGCCCCCCCCACTCACATGTGTGCCCGGGTGTTTATATGTCCCATCCCTGCTGCTGTACTGTTTCTGTTGCTCTAGATGTAGTAGCCCTCTGTTTCATATCCTGTAGTTGTTTGTGACGCTGCTGTACTGTTTCTGTTGCTCTAGATGTAGCAGCTCTGTGACGTAGCGTTGCAAGTCGTGTTTTTTTTTCCTCAGGTGTTTCCTGTGTACGCTGTTGTTTCATCTTTGTAGCCTTTGGTTGCACCTGCCCAATTGCCTTACATTACACAGTGAAAGTAAACTTTCAGAGAGAGAGCAACAGCACCTTGTGCCAACTGTCCACTGCCAAGCAGGGACTGCCCACATGTCCACAGAACACATTTCCCTGGCCCTGTATCGGTTTGCCTGTGGGAAACCTATTTGCTGCTGTTTGTCTTCAACTGTAAAGAGTTCAGTTGCTGCCTGAAGATTCCGCATGTCATTTGCATGTACTTTGCATGTCATCATGACATCATCAGAGCCTCGGAATGCTGCGGCTCAGCCCATAGCCACCCATAGAGAACCACAAATTCGCTTGTACCCATGCCCGTGGGGGCACGATCCGTTCCAAAACCACGCAGCGACGGTCTCGGGGGGCCAAGGCACCTGCATGCCGAGTTTGGCATGAATCGGTCCAGGCGTTGCGGAGCCTATGTGGAACATACACACATACATACACACATACATACATACACACATATGCTATTCTTTATATATATAGATTTTTTTTTCAAATTAATACCCCGCCTTTTTGCCCCATGGGCACAAAAGTCGGCTTCTATCAAGAAAAGTACAATAGGATTACAACATTTGAGAATCAGAAATGATATTTAAAAAAAGAATTTAAATTATTAACACTTGAAATTAAAAAAAACCTTAAAAATGCTAAAACAGGCTGCCGCCCCAGGTATAACAGGGGGCCGCCCCTATTCAAGCATGGGGCCGCCCCTATTATTTATTTATTTATCTATTTTTGAAATTTATACCTCGCCTTTTCCCCCCATGGACACACAAGGCGGCTTCAACAAATAAACTATAATTCACATTATTTATTTATTTATTTATTTATTTTTTCAATTTATACCCCCCTTTTTTCCCCATGGGCACAAAAGGCGGCTTCTATCAACACAAATACAATACAATTACAACATGTGAGAATCAAGAACGATAGTTAAAAAAAGTATTAAAACATTTAAAAATGTTAAAGCAGGGTGCCTCCCGAACATAACAGGAGGCTGCCCCTATTGAAACAGGGGGCTGCCCCTATTATTTATTTATTTATCTATTTTTTCAATTTATACCCCACCTTTTTTTCCCATGGGCACACAAGGCGGCTTCTATCAACGAAAATACAATTAAATAAGATTACAACATTTGAGAATAAAAAACAATAGATAAAAAAAGCATTTAAATAATTGACATTTAAAGTTTAAAAATTTAAATATATTAAAACAGGGGACCACCCCTATTGAAACAGGGGGCCGCCCCTATTGAAACAGGGGGCCGCCCCTATTATTTATTTATGTATCTATTTTTTTAAGTTATACCCCACCTTTCTTCCCCATAGGCACACAAGGCGGCGCCTATCAACAAAAATGCAATATGATTACAACATTTGATAATCAAAAACAATAGTTAAAAAAAGCATTAAAATAATTAACATTTAAAGTTTAAAAATTTAAAAATACTAAAACAGGGGGCCGCCCCTGTTGAAACAAGGGGCCGCCCCTATTATTTATTTATTTATTTATTTATTTATCTATCTATCTATCTATCTATTTTTTCAATTTATACCCCGCCTTTTCCCCCCATGGGCACACAAGGTGGCTTCTATCAACAAAAATACAATACGATTACAACATTTGAGAATCAAAAACGATAGTTAAAAAAAGCATTAAAATAATTAACATTTAAAGTTTAAAAATTTAAAAATATTCAAACAGGGGGCCGCCCCTATTTGAAACTGTGGGCCGCCCCTATTGAAACAGGGGGCCAACCCTATTATTTATTTATTTATCTATATTTATCTATACCCCGCCTTTCTTCCCCATTGACACACAAGGCGGCTTCTATCAACAAAAATACAATACCATTAAAATATTTGAAAATCAATCATGATATTTTTAAAAAGTACTAAAATAATTAACATTCAAAATTTAAATATTTGAAAATGTTAAAACAGAGTGCACTTTTTCAAGTGGTGTCCTCTTATATTTAGCAGGGGGAGAGCAATTGTCCCTCTTCACCCCAGCACAGTGTCTTTCTCGTGGCTGTTGCTGGGGGTGCTCTCCATTCTTTTAGATTGTGAGCCCTTTTGGGACAGGGAGCCATTTAACTTTAGTGTTGTTATATGCCTGTAAACCGCTTTGTGAAATCTATGTTGAAAAGCTGTACATAAATACTAGTGATTGATTGATTGATTGAGTGCCTCTCCAAATATAACAGGGGGCCGCCCCTACTGAAACAGGGGGCGGCCCCTGTTGAAACAGGGGGTCACCCCTATTGAAGCAGGGGGCTGCCCCTATTGAAGCAGTGGGCCGCCCCAATTAAAGCAGCAGGCCGCCCCTATTGAAGGAGGGGACCGCCCCTATTGAAGCAGGGGGCTGCATCTTTTGAAGAAGGGGGCCACCTCTTTTGAAGAAGGGGACCGCCCCTCTTGAAACAGGGGGCCGCCCTTACTATTTATTTATTTATTTATTTATTTATCTATTTTTTCAATTTCGACCCCACGTTGTTTTGCCATGGGCACACAGGGCGGCTTCTATCAACAAAAATACAATACAATTACAACATTTGAGAATCAAGAACGAAAGTTAAAAAAAGTATTAAAATAATTTACATTTCAATTAAAAAATTCAAAAATATTAAAGCAGGGTGCCTCCCCCAATGTAACAGGTGGACGCCCCTATTGAAGCAGCGGGCTGCCCCAATTAAACAAGGGGCTTCCCCTATTATTTATTTATTTATTTATTTATTTATTTATTTATCTATTTTTTCAATTTATACCCCGCCTTTTCCCCCCATGGGCACACAAGGTGGCTTCTATCAACAAAAATACAATACGATTACAACATTTGAGAATCAAAAACGATAGTTAAAAAAGTATTAAAATAAAGAACATTTCAAATTAAAATTTTTTAACATCTTAAACATATTAAAAAAGGGAGCCACCCCTATTCAAACAGGGGGCCGCCCCTATTCAAACAGGTGGATGCCTGTATTCAAGGCAGCTTATAAAAGGCAGCTAATATCAACAAAAATGCAGTACGGTTACAACATTTGAGAATCAAATATGATAGTTAAAAAAAGTTTTAAAATAATGAACATTTCAACGTCAAAAAATTAAACATTTTAAAACAGGGGGCCGCCCCTATTCAAACAGGGGGCCGCCCCTATTCAAGGCAGCTTTTACATGGCAGCTTATATCAACAAAAATACAGTATGATTACAACATTTGAGAATCAAAAACGATAATTAAAAAAAGTATTAAAATAAGGAACATTTCAAATTAAAAAATGTAAACGGCTGAAACATATTAAAAGAGGGAGCTGCCCCAATTATAACAGTGGGCCCCCTATTGAAACAGGGGGCCACCCCTATTCAGGGCATCGCCCGTATTCAAACAGGGGGCCATCCCTATTCAAACAGGGGGCCGCCCCTATTCAAACAGTATGCCGACCCTATTCAAACAGGGGGCCGCCCCTATTATTTATTTATCTATGTATTCAATATATACCCCACCTTTTTTCGCCATGGGCATACAAGGCGCCTTATATCAAAAATAATACGATATGATTACTAAATTTGAGAATCAAAAACATAGTTAAAAAAGTATTAAAATAATAAACATTTAAAATTTAAAAACTTAAAAATATTAAAAAAGGTTGCATCCCCAATTATAACAGGGGGCCGCCCCTATTGAAACACGGGGCCGCCCCTATTGAAACAGGGGGCCGCCCGTATTCAAGGCAGCTTATACAAGGCAGCTTCTATCAACAAAAATACAGTACGATTACAACATTTGAGAATCAAAAATGATAGTTAAATAAAGTATTAAAATAATGAACAATTCAAACCGGGGGCCGCCCCTATTCAAACAGGGGGCCGCCCCTATTCAAACAGGGGGCCGCCCCTATTCAAACAGGGGGCCGCCCTGATTCAAACAGGGGGCCTCCCCTATTCAAACAGGGGGCCTCTCCAATTCAAACAGGGGGCCACCCCGATTCAAACAGGGGGCCGCCACTATTCAAGGCAGCTTATAAAAGGCAGCTTCTATCAACAAAAATACAGTACGATTACAACATTTGAGAATCAAAAACGACAGTTAAATAAAGTATTAAAATAATGAACATTTCAAATTTAAAAATTTAAACATATTAAAAGAGGCGGCCGCCCCAATTATAACAGGGGGCCGCCTCTATTATAACAGGGGGCCGCCCCTATTCAAACAGGGGGCCGCCCCTATTCAAACAGGGGGCCGCCCCTATTCAAACAGGGGGCCGCCCCTATTCAAACAGGGGGCCGCCTGTTATGTTTGTGGGTCCAACATAACCAGACGAAGCATAAGTCCTTTTAGTACGGTTTAATTCCAACACAACATACAAGGTTAAAAACAACCCACACACACACACTAAAATACTTAACCACTCAACCACGCCCAAGCCTAGATCTCCAGTGATTGGTCCACCAATCCTGGGTAACTAATTGCTTCTCCCACAGATGAAATCACTACATACATAACACCCCTTTCCCCCAAGAATTGTTCAGGGTCCATACACATAATCTTCCAAGCAACACGGCCGTATCCGTTCTCGTACAGAACAACATGGCACTGGAACAGGAGTCTCTACTGTTCTAGTTTGTTCTAATGGGTTCTCTGGAATGCTCGCTGGGGCCAATACCCCTACTGTAGGACTCTCCAGAGACACTCCCACATCAGTGGATCCCGGTGGAGCCGAAAAAGATTCCTCTTCCTGTGATGTTAAGTCTTGACTGGCTCCTGCACCAAGCACCTCCTGTTGTTGGTCTCGGAGTACAGGGGGAAACGATACTGGCCCTGAATCCGATACACGGCGGCGCATTTGATCCAGATGACGTCGAAAAATCCTCCCATCAGAGCCAGCCACTTGTAACTGGACCTGTAGCCCGACAAACAGTTGCTGGAATCCACATTGGGCCATTGGCATAGTTCCGTATATAAACTAAGTCATCCTGACTGAAACTACGAACTGCTTCTTGTGTCTCTGCCATTGGCAATTTGTCCGTCGTACGATCCGGATGTAATCTGTCCAAACGAGTTGTTAATCGCCGCCCCATTAACATCTCTGCAGGGCTACGGCCTGTAGTCGTACAAGGGGTCACTCGGTGGCTAAACAAAAATGCTGCCAACCGATGATCCTGATCCCCCTGAACAATTCGCTTCAAAGAATCTTTAGTAGTTCTCACCATTCGTTCTACCTGACCGTTTGTAGATGGATGAAACGGGGCTGATGTTACATGCCGAATCAAATACCTGCCTATGAAATCTTTGAATTCTACAGATGTAAACTGTGCAGCATTATCGGATACAATAACATCAGGTAGACCATGAGTAGCAAAAATCCTACGAAGGGCCCTAACAACTGTTCTTGAAATCATCACAGTAACTGGTACTACTTCCAACCATTTTGTATATGAATAAAATAAATAAAAAGAAATTCTGACCTTGAAAGGGCCCTGCAAAACCTATATGTACCCTTGACCATGGAGTGCGAGCAGCCTCCCATTGTTGAACAGGAGCTCTTGGCACTTCTGGCCGGGACTCCTGACATAGTCTACAACGATGTACCCACTCCTCTATGGCAGCATCTATTCCTGGCCACCAAACATAACTCCTTGCCAATGCCTTCATTCGCACAATCCCTGGATGATTTTCATGTAAAGCTTCTAAAACTTGATTTCTTAATTTTGGAGGGATCACCACTTGACTCCCCCAAAGAAGGCAGCCCTTATGTGCTGAAAGCTCATTTTGGCGAGTTTTGTATGCTTTAAACTCAGCCTCTACTTGGCCTCCTGGCCACCCTCGCCAAACCCAATTCAAAACACGGGAAAGAACATGATCTTTAGCTGAATAAGAAGCTACCATGGAAGCATGCAATGGTGGCTCTGGGAGAGATTCTAGAAGCATAATACCATATGCTGGAGCCGGATCTGGCCCTAAACCCGGCAATGGTAAATGGCTAAGAGCGTCTGCATGCCCGATCTCCTTGCCTGATCGATACTCTAAGGAATACTGATATGCTGACAAAAAAATAGACCAGCGCAACATACGAGGAGACAAAATTTGAAGTGTTTGTCTATCTGGAGCAAAAAGACCCAGCAAGGGTTTGTGATCTGTTATAATTGAAAAACAACGCCCGTATAAGTAATCATGAAACTTTTTTACCTCCGCTACTATGGCCAAGGCTTCTTTGTCTATTTGAGCGTAATTTCGCCCTGTTGATGATAAAGTCCGTGAGTAATAAGCTACTGGTACTTCTCGGCCATCCTGCAGTCTATGACTTAAAACCGCCCCTATACCATAAGGGGAAGCATCACATGTCAGAACGACTGGTAATGACTCATCAAAATGAGCCAATAAAGAATTAGAAGTAAGCAATTTTTTTACTTCTTGAAAGGCAACCCCTTGTAATTGGCCCCACTTCCACGGAGCCCCATTATCCAAACGCCGGTGCAATGGTTCTGCCACTGCTGCCTTATGTGGCAAAAAAGAATGGTAAAAATTTAGCAATCCTAAAAACGCTTGCAATTCCTGCTTTGATCTAGGAGGGGGAGCATTTACAATAGCCTGTACCTTTCCCGGGGCTGGATGTACCCCATCTGCATCTATAAGATACCCCAAAAACTCTACCTTTGAAGTCCCCAAAATACACTTCTGTCTCTTTACCTTTAAGCCTGCTGAATGGAAACGCTGGAGGACTTCCCGAAGACGACTATTAAATTCACTTTCTGATGCCCCCGCAATCAAAACATCATTAAAAAAAAGGAATAACCCCTGGGATTCCCTTAAGGAGTGTATCCATCAGATTTTGAAAAATCCCTGGTGCTACAGAAACCCCAAATTGCAGGCGCTTCACCTTAAATGCGCCCTTATGCGTCACAATAGTCTGGGCTTCTGCCGTCTCCTCAGTAACAGGTAACTGCTGATATGCTTGAGCTAAATCTAACTTTCCAAAAACCTTAGAACCTGCAAGAGAGGTCAGTAGCTGGCTAATCACTGGAACTGGATATGCATGTTGCTGCAATGCCTTATTGATTGTACACTTATAATCAGCACAAATTCTCACATCCCCATTGGGCTTAAGTGGGGTAACAATAGGTGTTTCCCAACGTGCATGTGATACTGGTTCTAAAACCCCCTGCTAACTAGACGATCAAGCTCTTCTTCAATCTTAGATTTTAATGCAAATGGAACTCGTCGAGCCTTCAGGCGTATGGGCATTATAGCTGGATTTAACTGTAAAGACACTGCTGGACCTTTATAACACCCCAAAGTTTTTTCCAAGACCTGTGCAAATTCTTTACAAACTGCCTCAGAATCTTGTTGGTCCATGTTCCGAACACCCGTTATTTGAATTCCTAATGGCCCAAACCACGGTAGTCCCAAAAGACTGGTACGACGTCCCTCTACAACAACCAATTCTAAAAGTCCATCAAAATCTTTATACTGGACTCTAAACTTACCCACACCCCGAAGAGGGACCTGATTTCCTTGATAATCTGTTAGCAATAGCCCTGCTGATTCTAATTTGGGACTCTCATTTGGACAAAGGCGCTTATAAGTATCCATAGAAATAATTGATAATGCTGAACCTGAATCTACCTCCATTTTACAAGGAGACCCTTGAATCTCTACCTTCACATATATCTTCTCCTTAGTTGTTAACCTCAAACTCTGTACAGGGTATACTGAAGTAGTGTAAAGCTCTTCCTGAAGGATAGATTCTTGATGACTTTCATTATTACTACTACTACCAATTTCCCGAATTGCCCCCCTTACAAACTTGCTTCTACAAACTCGTGCTAGATGCCCTATTTTCAAACATTTTTTGCATTTAAAATTCCTATAATGACAATTCTGGCGTTCATGTGCTCCCCCACAACTTGCACACGAACGCTGACCCTGGCTCTCAGTCTCTTGCCGGTCCCTTGATTGAAGGGCTGGTGCTATCTGTTGATTACTCAGTCTCCGTCCTCCTCTATGGATTTGTAACACTTCTCCCCGATCTTCACCATTCCTATCCGTCCTTTTACAATGATTTACCTCCGGTTTTAAGGAGGAAGGCAACTGCTTTATGGCACCCTCTGCCCTTTCAAATGATAAGCATTCTTTAATTGCTTCTTGGAAAGTCAATGTCTCCTTAGCAAACATTTTCTGTTGTAATTTCTGATTTTCCAAACCACAAATCACTCGATCTAAGAGCATTTCCTCCAGGTTGTTAAACTCGCACCTCCTTGCCAACTGGCGAAGGGCAGCCACAAAACCTGAAATGGATTCTCCAACAGCCTGGTCCCTTTTATAAAAGGCATACGTCGTGCAATCCGAGAAGGTTGTGGTGCAAAATGACTCTTTAGAAGGCCCATAATATCCTTATAAGGTGTAGTTCTCAAATCATTCGGGGCCACCAAACTTTGAGCAATTTCAAACGTTGCAGCTCCACAAATGCTAAGAAAGGTTGCTCTTTTCAATACAGCATCTGAAATTCCCTTAGCTTCCAAAAAAACCTCCATACGTTCGGCGTATGTCTCCCACAACTCCGGGAATGCTGGGTCAAACGCCTCCATTTGTCCTTGAACAGCCATAACTTTTCTTTTTGTCAATATCCAGGCTCAGGCTTGAAATCCCACCTTCGTCGCCATTGTTATGTTTTTGGGTCCAACATAACCAGACGAAGCATAAGTCCTTTTAGTACGGTTTAATTCCAACACAACATACAAGGTTAAAAACAACCCACACACACACACTAAAATACTTAACCACTCAACCACGCCCAAGCCTAGATCTCCAGTGATTGGTCCACCAATCCTGGGTAACTAATTGCTTCTCCCACAGATGAAATCACTACATACATAACAGCCCCTATTCAAGGCAGCTTATACAAGGCAGCCTATATCAACAAAAATACAGTACGATTACAACATTTGAGAATGAAAAATGATAGTTAAAAGAAGCATTGAAATAATGAACATTACAAATTTAAAAATTTAAACATATTAAAACAGGGGGCTGCCCCAATTATAAGAGTGGGCCGCCCCAATTATAACAGGGGGCTGCCCCAATTATAACAGCAGGCTGCCCCAATTATAACAGGGGGCCGCCCCAATTATAACAGCGGGCCGCCCCAATTATATCAGGGGGCCACCCCTATTCAAACAGGGGGCCTCCCCTATTCAAAATGGGGGGCCGCCCCTATTCAAAAAGGGGCCGCCCCTATTCAAAACAGGGGGCCTCCCCTATTCAAAAAGGGGGCCGCCCGTATTCAAACAGGGGGCCTCCCGTATTCAAGGCAGCTTATATATGGCAGCTTATATCAACAAAAATACAGTACGATTACAACATTTGATAATCCAAAATGATAGTTAAAAAAGTATTAAAATAATGAACATTACAAATTTAAAAATTTAAACATATTAAACATATTAAAACAGGGGGCCGCCCCTATTCAAGGCAGCTTATACATGGCAGCTTATATCAACAAAAATACAGTATGATTACAACATTTGAGAATCAAAAACGATAGTTAAATAAAGTATTAAAATAATGAACATTACAAATTAAAAAATTTAAACATATTAAACATATTCAAACAGGGGGCCACCCCTATTCAAACAGGGGGCCGCCCCTATTCAAACAGGGGGCCGTCCCTATTCAAGGCAGCTTATACAAGGCAGCTTATATCAACAAAATACAATACGATTACAACCTCTGAAACAGCCATTGTGAGCTCAAGACATCCACACTGAGGCAGATGAAACGTTATTGACCACTTTCTTAAAAAAAACACCCGGGGACCTCCAAAAACAGAATTTTCGCTGACCCCGGGGTCAGCGGCCTCAGAGTCCATTTTCAAAAATTTTCTACAAAGCACCCCAGAACCTTTGAAACAAACTTTGTGAGTCCCCTGCATCCACCCCGGGGCTGGAAAGACAGTTTTTGATCACTTTCTAAAAAAAATCCCGCGATCTCCAAAAACAGAATTTTCGCTGACCCTGGGCCAGCGGCCTCGGAAACATTGACATTGACATTGAGCCAGTTGACATTGTGCAGAGACACATGGTGAACGACACCCCGACACACCGCAAAATGGCGGCAGACGGATAATAGCGTTTTTTACTATCTCCCCAGCCTTGATTTGGAAAACAACCTGAATGTAACCCGATAACAGTAAGACTATGTCTCCAATTAGTAGCAAGAAAAGGCCTAGAAAAAGCCCTCTAGCGGGGGGGGGGGATAAGATAAAAAAGCAGAATGTAAGGAATTACCAGCCTCAAATGGACTTCTTCCTCTCCTCCACAAAGAATTTACAATCTGCATCCACCTTAAAGGACGTGAGTAATAACACGCCCTCATTAATTTCATCTCCTTTCTTCAGTGACCTTGCTTGTTCTGCTCCTGTTTCTGAGGTCCCAAATCAGCAAGATAAAGAAGAAACTGAAATAGGCAGCCATTCTCCCTCCCATAAGGAAACAAACTTAGAGAGAGAACAATTTTCCTCTGGGTCTGATTCACAACTGAAGCCTCTGAGAGACATATGCTTATTATCTGCCCAAACTATGTCTTTAATCCTGGAACGAACTAATTTGATTGAAGAATAGCTACAAGCTCTACTTCAAAACATTTCACAGCTCTCTACTAGAATTGAAACAAACAGAGTTAGTGGAAATGAAGCTTGTTGTGTTTCCCCTCCCCCGCATTCCTTATTTCCAGCTTCAATGTCTACTAATAATTATTATATCCATTGGAAAGGGCAAATATTATAACTAGTTGCTTATACTCTCAGTTGGTTTTGCTTCCTACAGACGTTGTTTTTCACATTCCTCGTCAAGAGGCAGTCCGTTGGACAAATAAATCAAGAATTACAAACTCTTTAACTCAGCTGATGAGACAAAAAATTCGTCCGGCTGAGGTTCAGGATTTTTTCTTTCTACCCTCACAGCTGTATCATAAACGGTTATACTTATCCTTTACTACGGTCAAACTAGCAAGATATTTAATAATAGATCTTGTCTGAAGTCTTACAACATTATCATTCAGAGGGTCTTCAATCAAGTTGGTCATCAGCTGAAGTTCAAAATGAAAACATCTATACCGTCTTCCAGACCCTCTTCCTCTAGCCTTTTTCGTTATGCCGGTTTGAACTCGGGTAAACAAATAATCTCCCAAATGGCACGTCCTGAGGCCGGAGCCCTTCTGAGGGATGAACCTGAACAAGAGGCCTTGCCTTCTCATGAGGAGCAGCCAAGAGTGCAAGTAGAGTTGGGGAAAAAGAGAAATGGAAGCCCTGTAAATATCAAATTAAGCTTGGACTCCACAGTTTCATATGGTGCTTTAGCTGAACAAGTAGATCTTTTTGTCCGCTCCCAAATGGATTGTTCTTCCTCCACAAAGAAAACTAGCCTTGCTTCTGGGGAAATATGTGGGTTTTCATCTGACACAGATTCTTGTGTTGCTCCTCAGTAATCGAACAGAAGCTCTCTTAGCTCTATTCGAACTACCAACATTCCCCGTGTTCCTCTATCGCCCTCTTGTATCGTGGTAAAGCGTACGCAGGGGGGCTTTTTCACCCTTGTAGATGCTGAGGATCAAGTTGTTCCCCCTTTGTCATTTGATTTTATCAACCCCAATGAGAACCCATAAGAGGTTTCTTTGATGTATTTGTTAGTCTTTTCATAAGAAACTAAGTTCCTTTCAGTTAAGTTTTCCAATATGTTAGATTATAATGTGTTCCAAATGAATCTGGACATAAGAACCGACTAAAAATATGTGTTTACTTTTCCTACTGCCTTGGTGGAAGGGTTGTTCTTAACCAATTGAATGTGATTGTCATGTTCCAAATGTTGTGCCATGTGTTCTTTTATGGAGGATGTCCTGATGAGTAAGTGTTTTCCTACAAATCTATGGCCCTGTTGGGCTTGTCATGCTAGCTAAGTCTCTGGATAAATAGATCTATTGCCCAGATACTCTAGAGCAGAGGTATTTAATAATACTGGCAAATTAATTTATCTTCACTGAGTTGACAGGGCTCTATTGGTGTTGAATCGAGACATAATGGTTATTGTTATGATTTTATGCTGATTCCCTTCATACTTCTTGTGTAGACCCTATCTTCCTCCCTCTGGTCTTTAACCACAATAAAAGATTGATTGAACATGAGGCCCTTCTGTACTTCACACAAAAGTGTCCATCGGCTTGACCCCTCTCCAGCCCCCCAGGTCTCAGCCTGCTGATACCCCATGCTAGCTTACATTTGGTATCCCCCTGTAAGGCTAATTATACATCACTGGTATGCCAAATCAAAAAGACTTAGGATCTATTTTAGAAGCCTTTTTTTTTGAGGACAGAGTGTTCGAAAACTGTATTATTGCTTTATTAATGTTGTACTATGTCTGTTGTACTTTGTACCCTGTTTTATGCCTATTAAAGGTTCCTGAACTGAAAAGAATTTTCGCTGACCCCGGGGTCAGCGACCTCGGAGACCATTTTCGAAAATTTTCTGCAAAACACCCAAGGGCCTCTGAAACAGCCTTTTTGAGCTCCAGGCATACACCCCAGGGTAGATAAAACGTTATTGACCACTTTCTAAAAAAAAACCCGAGAGAATTTTCGCTGACCCTGGGGTCCGTAGCCTCGGAGACGATTTTTGAAAATATTCTACAAACCACCCCAGAACCCTTGAAATAGATTTTGTGAGCCCCCTGCATGCAACATGGGGCTAGAAAGACAGTTTTTGATCACTTTCTAAAAAAGCACCCCAGGACCCCCAGAAACAGAATTTTCGCAGACACCAAGGACAGCAGCCTTGGAGACCGTTTTCGAAAATTTTCTCCAAAGCACCCCAGAACCTCTGAAAAAGACTTTTTAAGCCCCCGGCATCCACCCCGCTGCTAGAAAAAACATTTTTGACCACATTCTGAAAAAACACCCCGGGACCTCCAAAATCAGAATTTTTGGTGACCCCGGGGTCAGCGGCCTCGGAGACCTTTTTTGTAAATTTTCTGAAAAGTACCCCAGAACCTCTGAAAAAGATTATGTGAGCCCCCGGCATCCACCCCGGTGCTAGAAAGACAGTTTCTGATCACTTTCTAAAAAAAACCCTGGGAACTCCAAAATCAGAATTTTTGCTGACGCCGGGGTCAGCGGCCTCGGAGACCATTTTCGAAGATTTTCTGAAAAGCACCCCAGGACCTCTGAAAGAGATTATGTGAGCCCCCGGTATCCACCCCGAGGCTGGAAAGACTATTTCAGTTTACTTTCTAAAAAAAACCCTGGGACCTCCAAAATCAGAATTTTTGCTGACTCCGGGGTCAGCGGCCTCGGAGACCATTTTCGAAAATTTTCTGAAAAGCACCCCAGAACCTCTGAAAGAGATTATGTGAGCCCCTGCTATCCACCCTGGGGCTAGAAAAAACATTTTTGACCACGTTCTGAAAAAACACCGCAGGACCTCCAAAATCAGAATTTTTCTTGACCCCAGGGTCAGTGGCCTCGGAGACCATTTTTGAAGATTTTCTGAAAAGCACCCCGGAACCTCTGAAAGAGATTATGTGAGTCCCCGGAATCCACCCCGGTGCTAGAAAGACAGTTTCTGATCATTTCGGGGAAAAACGCTGGGACCTCCAAAATCAGAGATTTGCTGACCCTGGGGTCAGCGGCCTCGGAGACCATTTTTGAAAATTTTCTGAAAAGCACCCCAGAACCTCTGAAAAAGATTTTTTAAGCCCCCGGCATCCGCCTCGGGGCTAGATAGACAGTTTCTGATCACTTTCTCAAAAAAACCCTGGGACCTCCAAAATCAGAATTTTTGCTGACGCCGGGTTCAGCGGCCTCGGAGACCATTTTCGAAGATTTTCTGAAAAGCACCCCAGGACCTCTGAAAGAGATTATGTGAGCCCCCGGTATCCACCCCGAGGCTGGAAAGACTGTTTCTGATTACTTTCTCAAAAAAACCCTGGGACCTCCAAAATCAGAATTTTTGCTGACTCCGGGGTCAGCGGCCTCGGAGACCCTTTTCGAAAATTTTCTGAAAAGCACCCCAGAACCTCTGAAAGAGATTATGTGAGCCCCTGGAATCCGCCCCGGTGCTAGAAAAAACATTTTTGACCATGTTCTGAAAAAAACACCCCGGGATCTCCAAAATCAGAATTTTTGCTGACCCCGGGGTCAGCGGACTCGGAGACCATTTTTGAAAATTTTCTGAAAAGTACCCCAGAACCTCTGAAAGAGATTATGTGAGCCCCCGGAATCCACCCCGGTGCTAGAAAGACAGTTTCTGATCACTTTCGGGGAAAAACGCTGGGACCTCCAAAATCAGAATATTTGCTGACCCCGGGGTCAGCGGCCTCGGAGACTGTTTTTGAAAATTTTCTGAAAAGCACCCCAGAACCAATGAAAAAGATTATGTGAGCCCCTGGAATCCACCCCGGTGCTAGAAAGACAGTTTCTGATCACTTTCGTGAAAAAACGCTGGGACCTCCAAAATCAGAATTTTAGGTGACCCCGGGGTCAGCGGCCTCGGAGACCATTTTCGAAAATTTTCTGAAAAGCACCCCATAACCTCTGAAAAAGACTTTTTAAGCCCCCGGCATCTGCCCTGGGGCTAGACAGACAGTTTCTAATCACTTTCTCAAAATAACCCTGGGACCTCCAAAATCAGAATTTTTGCTGACCCCGGGGTCAGCGGCCTCGGAGACCATTTTTGAAAATTTTCTGAAAAGCACCCCAGACCCTCTGAAAGAGATTATGTGAGCCCCCGGCATCCGCCCCGGGGCTACACAGACAGTTACTGATCGCTTTCTAAAAAAAATGCTGGGTCCTCCAAAATCAGAACTTTTGCTTACCCCGGGGTCAGTGGCCTCGGAGACCGTTTTTGAAAATTTTCTGAAAAGCACCCCAGAACCTCTGAAAGAGATTGTGTGAGCCCCCGGAATCCACCCCGGTGCTAGAAAGACAGTTTCTGATCACTTT
>JAJKFI010000097.1:0-23027 GCA_029204185.1 Lerista edwardsae
ATAATAATAATAATAATAATAATAATAATAATAATAATAATAATAATAATAATGGCCAGAGAAGAGCACAGACAGTAAACAGACAGTTTTTTTAACTACCTTTTAACTATCTTTTTTTTAACTATCTCTCTCTCTCTGTGTTTACTCACCAATTTGGTGTATTTATATTTGAATATTTATATATAAATTTGCAACTTTATATACAGGCATGTCCTGTTATCCACTGGGGTTCCATTCCGGACCCCACCATGGACACCTGAAATCGTGGATCCTGGGGGCACCTTTTAAAAGATAGGGAACATCAGTGGTTTTGATGCAACAAAATAAAAAAAAGAGATAATTAGGAATTCCTTACCTGGGAATCTCCTATTCTGGGATGAGGAAAGGAGGGTCACTCTGCACAGATGGGAATGCCCTCACACACCGGAAGACAGGGTCGGATCCACAGATCTTGACTCCTCCCATGTGGGAGGGCTTCCTACTCCCAGTCCGGGTAGACGAGCAGGAATCCTCCGAAAACAACCTGAACCTATAACTCCAAGCTCAGATAACAGTAAAACCGGGGCCTAGACGGGCCAACAACAGGAGGAAAAGTATCAGAAGAAGAAAAGAAAAGAAGGTAGGAGTGTCTGCGCACCAAAGACCTCCCACCCCCGGCTGTCAAAGTCCAATCCATCCACCCGCCGGCCGAGCCTGATAAGTGGCGGGACGAGTGACCCCCCTTTCCTCATCCCAGAATAGGAGATTCCCAGGTAAGGAATTCCTAATTTTCTCTGGAATGAGGAAAGGGGGGTTCACTCTGCACAGATGGGACATACCAGAGCAACCTACAGGGGCGGGTCAGGCGAGGCAGCAACTCCTACACCTTAACCACCTTCTGCAGTACTCTTCTCCCAAAACTCGCCTCAGCCGAGGCAAGGGAGTCCACTTTATAGTGCCTCGTAAACGAATGCACTGACGCCCAGGTAGCGGCCCTACAAATATCTCCTAGGGACCCCTGTCCGTCAAAGGCAGCCGAAGCAGCGGCCCCTCTGACCGAATGGGCTACGATACCCCCAGGGGGAGATTTGCCCATTGCCTCGTAAGCCATAGATATGGCCCCCTTTAGCCACCTAGCCAGAGACTGAGGGGAAGCCTTCTTACCCTTGGACGCCCCAGCGTAAGACACGAACAGGGCTTCCGATAGTCTGAACGATTTAGTACGGTCAATATAGAAATTGAGAGCCCTACGCACATCTAAAGTATGAAAAATTTTCTCCTTCTGATGCGTAGGGTTTGGGCAAAAGGTAGGTAACACCAATTCCTGGGCTCTATGAAAAACTGAGTTGATCTTAGGAATGAAGGCAGGATCGGTCCTAAGAACCACCCTGTCCCCATGAAAAATACAGAGCTGAGGATTAATTGAGAGCGCTCCGAGCTCGGACACTCTCCTGGCCGATGTGATAGCCACCAAAAACACTGTTTTGAATGATAACTCCCTCAGCCCCACCGTGGCCAACGGTTCAAAAGGTTTTCCCGTGAGTGCGTTAAGGACCCAGTTGAGGTTCCAACTGGGGTACCTGTGTATAGTAGGCGGATTCAGAAGAGATACTCCCCTGAGGAAACGCTTGATGTGGGGATGAGATGCAAAGCTAACACTCCTCCCCGCCCCCAGAATGCTGTTCAAGGCCGCAACCTGTCGCTTTAGGGTGTTGGTACTCAACCCTTTCTGAAAACCATCCTGCAGGAACTGAAGCACATGTTTGATCTTAGGCTTAGATTCCCTAATCTTCTTGGCCTGACACCAGTAGGAGAATTTTCTCCAGGTCCTATTATAACTGCCCTTCGTAGACTCCTTGCGCGACGCGAGCAGGGTGTCTAGTACCTCGGAAGAGTAGCCGCAAGCCCGGAGCGCTTGCCGCTCAACCTCCAAACTGTTAGTTGGAACCACCCTGGCCTGGGATGGACCAACGGGCCCTGAATTAGTAGGTCGGCCCGCGTCGGGAGAGTCCAACTGCTCTGCACAGAGAGCCGAACCAACTCCGGAAACCATGGCCTGCGGGGCCAACGGGGAGCCACCAGGATGACCTCCGCTCGGAGCAACTTGATCCTGCGGAGTACCTGAGGGAGCAGCACTATTGGCGGGAAAGCATAAAGCAGCCCCTGCGGCCAGACATATGTCAGCGCATCCAATCCCTCGGCCTCCGACTCCCTTGTCCGTGATAGAAACCTGGCCACCTGCCTGTTCTCCGTGGTAGCAAAGAGGTCCATTACTGGACAACCAAACCTTAGGGTGATGCTCCGGAACACCTCCGGGTTCAGCCTCCACTCTGCCTCCCTGAGGGTCCGTCTGCTGAGCCAGTCCGCACATACATTGCTGACGCCTGCTAAGTGCTCCGCTCGAACTGAGGCTAGATGACGCTCCTCCCAAGACATTAGCAAGATGGCTTCCTGCTGCAGAAGGCGGGATCTGGTGCCTCCCTGCCGATTTACATACGCCTTTGCCGACGTGTTGTCCGTGCGAACTAACACGTGGCGACCCTGTACCCTGCTCAGGAAAAACCTTAGTGCCAGCCGGACAGCTCTTAGCTCGAGGACATTGATGCTCAACCTGGTTTCCTCCAATGTCCAAGATCCCTGACAGAACTCTCCCTGGAGGTGAGCCCCCCAACCTAGAAGACTCGCATCCGTAGTCAGAACAAGTCTCTCCGGCACCGACAAGCTGACTCCTCGAGTCAATCTGTGCTCCTCTAACCACCAACGCAGACTGCGCTTGACTTGCTCCGAGACCAGAACCTTGACCCGGATTTGCCTTTCTATCTGATACTGGAAGGGACGCAAAAAGCTTTGCAGGGTCCTCATGTGGAACCTGGACCAATCGACCACGTCCTGGCATGAGACCATCATGCCCTGCAAAGAGGCCAACGTCATGACGTCGATCATCTTGCTCCCCAGAACTGACTGAAGCAGAGCCAACAGGGACGATATCCTGTCCCTTGAAAGCGTCACTGTGAACAAATCCATGTCCAGGAACAGACCCAAATGCTCCAACTGGCGCAATGGTTCCAATGCGCTCTTGGCGAAATTCACAACGAATCCCAGCCCCTGGAGACATTGAATGGTCTGCTGAAGGTCCCGATGCGTCTGTTCCCTGTTCCCCGCCTTGACCAACAGGTCGTCCAAATACGGGAACACGAAAATGCCCCTCAGACGCAGGTAAGCTACTGGGGCTACCAGTAGCTTGGTAAAAACTCTCGGGGCGGCCGCTAGCCCAAACGGCAGCGCCCGGTATTGGTAATGCTGGTTGCCATAAGAAAAGCGGAGATAGCGGCGGTGGCGCCCCCTGATGGGAACATGGAGGTAAGCCTCCGAAAGGTCGACAGAAGCCAAATAGTCGCCCTTCTCTAGGGCAGCCACAATGGATCTCCAGGTTTCCATCCGGAATTTCTTCCGTTTGAGAAACCTGTTGAGCCATTTCAGATCTAAAATTGCCCGCATATCTCCGTTTTTCTTCGGAACCAGAAACAGGGTGGAATAAACCCCCTGTCTCTTCTCCCGACTGGGCACTGGCTCGATTGCCTGGATCTCCAACAGATGTTGGATTGCCGCTAGCATCGCCCAGTGCTTGGAAGGATTCTTGGAGCACGGAACCTTCCAGTACCGTGTGCGGGGTTTCCGGATAAACTCCAAGGAATACCCCCTGCGAACCGTGTCCAAAACCCAAGTGTCTGAAGTGATGTCCCGCCAGCCAACCGCAAAATCCAAAAGCCCGTGCCCCTATATTTACAGAGGATTCGCCGTGCCTGGCGTCACGCTCTGGGGTCCTTGGGGGACTTGGTCTTGGGACCCGAAGGACCCGAGGGACGTTGCTTGGCGGGGAACCTGGGCTTGTTCCATCTGGGGCCAAAACGGGATCTATCCCTGCCTCTCCCTTCCTGACGAAAGGGACGAAAGGAGTGATTCTTGGGCTTGGCTGCGTCCTTCTTGCTGGAAGGAAGCACCTTTCGCTTATCCCTGTCCTCTACCAGGAGTGTATCCAATGCCTGACCGAATAATTTTGTTCCGTGGAAGGGTACCGCCACCAGTCTGGACTGGGAACCCGCATCCACCTCCCAATTTCTAAGCCAAACATTGCGCCTCGCCGCAACGCTCGCAGCCATGGCTCTGGCCGAAAACTGGAGCGCGTCTAAGGAGGCGTCCGCCGAAAAGGCCGAGGCTAGAGCTATCTTCCTAAGGGTGCTCTTAGCCGATCTAGAAAGTCCCTGCTCAGATCTGGCCAGATCCTCAGTCCACTGATACGCAGCCCTGGCCATGATGGAATTGGCTGTGGATGCCCTAAAGGCATGAGAGGAAGCCATAAAATCCCTTTTAAGAGCTGCTTCCACTCTCTTGTCCACAGGATCTTTAGGTCCTCCGTCCCCCTCGGACGGAATAACAGCAGAAGATGACAATGCCGCTACAGGAGGATCTACCATAGGGACCTGCAAGGTGGTCAAGGCCTGCTCTGGTAAAGAGTAGAATTTACCGATTAATCTTTTATTGTGCCTTGCAATAGAAGGAGTTTTCCATTCATCCTCTAGCACCCTTTGGAAAGAGGCCGGGAAAGGGACAATGGGAGGTTTGCTGGGACCCTGGGGAAAGAGGCTTTGTGACGTGGAAGGCTTAGGTTCCTCACATGCACTCTCCAGGTTGACAGTTTTCGCAGCCTTGGACAGCATTCTGTCAAAAAATTCAGGTGGGAAGAGGCGGTCTCTGCGCTGCGCCTCATCCCCTTCTTCCCCCTCCCCCGAAAGTTCTCCCTCTTCCCGGTCTGATGTGGAACAGTCAGAAGAAGTGGAGGAGTAAGAGTCAGAAGAAGAATAGTCATCCCTTCTACGTCTCCTTCTACGTGCGCGTTTAGCGCTGTGGCGCTTAGGGGCCCTCTGTTTTCCCCTTCTTTTGCGCCTGATAGCAACAAGGTCCTCCTCAGAGGAAAAACTGGCCGTGACAGACAGGTCGTCGTGGCTGACTGCCCTGCAATGCCTCTTACGTTTGCCTGCACTCTCTTTGCGCAGTCTCTTGCCGCGGGCCTTGGCCCCCACCCCAAGACCCTGCTCTTGCATAACCTCCCTCATGGCCACGCGAACCATTTGGGCAATGGACGCCTGGGACACCTCCGGAGGGGCGGCTGGGTTCTCTTGCACGGACGTCCCATCCCCCTGTGCTACCTGGGGTATAATCTCCTCCCCTGGAGCCTGCCGCTCCGCCATCTTAGCGCCTGGTAGCCGCGGGCTCAAAAAGGGCGGGAAAACTGAGGAGACGGGAACGCGGAGAAAGAAGGGAGCGATCTCACCCAAATTGCCTCCGTCCGTGTCCAAAACGCCTCCGTGGGGACGTCGCTGGGTTTTCGCTCTGCCGACCACGGGGCGCGTTCCGGGCCTCAGCCGCACAGAACAGACGATCGTGAAGGCCGCGCGGTGACGGCAACGGAAAGAGCCGCTCCTCCGCGCTCCCTCGCAGCCCCGGCTCTGGCTGCGAGCCGACCGGGGCTTCCCAGCGCTCGCGGCGACGGCTCCGAAAGGGCCGCTCCTCCGCGCCGCTCCGAGGCCTCCTAGCCTCGCGCTGTGGGCCTGCTGCGACGACGACTCCTCCCCACAGCTCCTCCTTCAGCGGCCCTGCGCGCGGTGCAGAAACAGCACGCGGGCCTCTCTCCGGCCTCTCCGCGACGCCGGAGAAGCGATGCGACTCCCACCACCTCCAAGATAGGGAAGGTAAGGGGGGGCAATGGGAGAAAAGAAGGAGGTAGAAAGAGAAAAGGAACAGAAGAATTTGAAGAGAGATCTGTGGCAGAGCCTTAGCTAGCTCGAAACACGACCGTGCCCAACGGAAGACAGGGCCGGACTGGGAGTAGGAAGCCCTCCCACATGGGAGGAGTCAAGATCTGTGGATCCGACCCTGTCTTCCGGTGTGTGAGGGCATTCCCATCTGTGCAGAGTGACCCCCCTTTCCTCATTCCAGAGAATTGTTTAATGTTCCGTAAAGTATGTTTGAACCACTCTCAAGAGAGGCCAGCACACAGACAAGCACACATGACCTGCACTCCCTGATTCCGAGAGTGATCCAAACACGCTTTGCGGTGTCCCTCGTGCCGGCCAAACTTTGCTGGCCTAACTGGGCCGGCCTAACTCCAGGTCACAACTGTGCCCAAAGTGACTTACAGCAGCAGATCACAAGTTCACAAGCCCATAGGATCGGGATTGGATGTAGACTATCCAACAACCTTGTAAGGGCCCAATCCTATCCAAGTTTCAAGCACCAACACAGCTACAACGCAGCCTCGAGGCAAGGGAACAAAATTTCCCTTACCTTGAGGAGGCCTCCAAGACTACCCTTCCACCACAGGACACAGTGCACACCCCACTGGCATAGCTTCATCAGGGCTGGAATAGGACAGGGTTTGGCCCTAAGAAGCACCTGACAATAGCATTACTTTGCAAACGTATTGGCTGTGCTTTTGTGTGCCTTAGTTGGCACAATTGTATGATCTTCAACAGAAAGCCATCGTTGGAAGGAAGTACCTGAAATCTATATATCTGAAAGGTTTACATCATATGTGCTGTTTTGATTATTTGCAGAACATTCACTGGTGGAACTGGTGGGCCCCATGCAGGAAGCAAAAACAGGCTGGCAATTCTGCTCTCGCCGTGCCAATCTTATTCCTCTGAACTGCCAATAAATTTCCTCTTTGTGCTATGGGGTTTTTAAAGCAAAATGGGAACAAAAAGGCTATGATGAAGGGCAAAGGAAAGAAAAAGAAGGTGCATTAGACAGTGGAGAAGTTTAAATGGCCGTGTTTGTTAACTCACTGTGATTTACTGACATTTTAAGCTATCTGAGGTTCGATCTTTCATATTTTCACCACTGTGGACAGACAATGTATGATTACAGAGAGCAAAAATATACTTCATCTCAGTTACAAAGGAAAATTGGATGCCTCAATATTGCTCTGTTATCAGTAAATTCTTCTAGTGCAAAAAGCTACATTGATGTTTACAATAAAATAATGCTTTAAAGGGAGCAGCCCAAAAGCAGTGAAGCTGTCTTTTGTTCCACGATCCAGGTAAGCTGCAGATAGATGAATTTGTTCAAGTAGGCACTGACCACAAAGCCTGCTTCTCCTCTGCTGTCGTGTTTCTAAAGTGGTTATGTAAGTGCTTGAATAGAAACAAAGTTGTGCAGAACTGGCGCTGTGAGAACAGCATTTCTCCCAGTGCCATCTGCTTTCAAAACCCTCGCTCTGCAGATCAGGAGAAGACTTTTGGAGAACTGGTGGCCCCATGCAGGAAGCAAAAACAGGCTGGCAACTCTGCTCTCGCCGCGCCAATCTTATTCCTCTGAACTGCCAATGAATTGGATTCCTGCCCCCACGCTCTCCTGCACATGTCACTTAGCAGGGTTGAGAAGGGCAATTTATGACTTGGGTTACAACGGGGCAGTTTTCGGGTGATCTGTCAGCTTCAGCCTGCCAGATGCTGAAACCTTCTTACTGTTGGGAAAAAAAAATGGCTGGCACTAATTGTTGGACCAACTGGACAAGTGAACAGAGCTTTCATTCCTTGGGGAGTTCCCATGTAGGGGATTCTCAACTGGTGCTGGTGTTGCACAGTGGCTACGCAATTGAGCTGTAAATCAGGACTGCCTGAATTTGAATCTCACCCTCTGCTGTGAACGCGCTAGGTGGCCTTGGGCAAGCCACATCCCCTCAGCCTCAGCTGCCATGTGGTGATAGTACCACTAATGTCCCTTACAAGCAGTGATGTCATGCAGGGGGTAAGCGGGGGTACGTGAGTACCGGTTTCTAGGATTATGGCTGGCCCCGCCCATTCGCCCGCCCACTCGTCGACTCCGCCCCTGCAATGTTTGAATTTCCTGCACGTTTGAGTTGCCTGCACGTTCTCAGAGCCAGGCAGGCAGGCAGGCAGCGAGCGGAGCCTTGTCTTGCCTTTCCTTGCCACTGAAAAATGAGTTGCTCTGGGGTTTTAGAACTGTTGGGTCACTTTAACATGATGCCAGGCCTCCTTAACATGTTCTGGGGGTGCTGTGGAATACTGTTGCAACTGTTGGGTCAGTTTAAAATGGTCTGAGGCCTCAAAAGGGGCTTTTTCATGTTACTTCCTGCCACGACATCACTCCCAGCTTATGACATCACTTCCGGTGGGCGGGTCCCGACACGTGCCAATCAAAAGTGAGTACCTGTTCTTAAATCATTTAGATGACACCACTGCTTACAAGGTTGTTGGATAGTCTGCATCCAATCCCAAACCTATGGGCTTGTGAACTTGTGATCTGCTGCTGTAAGTCACTTTGGGTGCAATCCTAACCTGGAGTCAGGCCAGCAAAGTTTGGCCGGCACAAGGGACATCATAAAGCACGTTTGGACCACTCTCGGAGTCAGGGAGGATGGGGCACATATATGTGGTGGCCTCTCTGACTCCCAGAGTGGTCCAAGCATACTTTATGGTGTCCCTTGTGGCGGCCAAACTTTGCTGGCCTCACTGTGCTGGCCTAACTCCAGGTCAGAATTACACTCTTTGTGACACAGGAAGCGCCAGGTCACTCTCGCACATACAGAGCTGCCAGCAGACGCAGGTGGAGCTTCTGTGCACAACCCAGAATTGCCTGGACACTCTGCTGTTCAGGTAGATAGCAGAGGGGGTGGTTTGTGGGTGATTAGGGGGAGGATCAGGTCAGGAAGTGGCTCCAACTGGGGGCCAGTGTGAGGGTAGGAAGGGGGTGTATCTCAGCGGCCGTGACCAGGGCCGGCTTTAAGCCAATGTGACCAATGCCACCACATTGGGCCCTGCGCTTTCGGGGGGGGGCACCAGTGCAGTGAGCACATTGCTTGCTGCTGCAGTCAGGATCTCTTAGGATTGTACGCAGGTCAGTGAGGCAAGCAGAGCAGCTTCACCTTGGGCTCTCTCACCTGCCCCAGCTTCTGAAGTGCCCAAAATGGGCCTCCTGGAAGCAATTGGCAGTGACATCATCCTGTCACCACCAACTGTTTCCTGGGGCTGCACTTTGTGTGTGGCACCACAAGTGCTCTTCTTGGTGAGTGGGGGGTCCTGGGGAGAGTGTGGGGAGCCCCACAGGAATGCCCCGCATTGGGGCCCGCCACTCCTGGAGCCGGCCTTGGCAGTGACCCTGGATCCTGTTCTCCTTTCCTAGTAGAGACCTGCCTCTCCTCTTCATACGGCACTTGTCTGGCACGTTGGTGACCAGGTAACCTACCAGGAGGTAAGTAGAAAACACGTTTACTTCTGATTGCCCACCTGACTGCACCACCATCACCGCACTGCACGTGCTCTGTCCACATGACTGCATGGCAAAAGATGGCAGGGGAGAGGACTGGGCCGAAAGTCTCACCTGTGACCAGGTGATCAGTCCAGTTAGGATCCTGAGAGCCAAGTGTGATTTGGACCTTCCGTTCCCTTCCCTTAGGGCTGCACTGCAGCTGCTTCGGAACTGAAAAGTTGGCTAGGATTGGCCCTAAGCAATTAAATTAAGAATGGAATACTAATACCATGCAATGCCACACATAATTTGTAATGCGATTCATTTTTCTTTCTCCCTTTCCCCCAAGCTTATTAGAATAACCAAGTTTGCTGTTCCTGAATGTCTAGCACGTAGCCCATAAATAATGTCTTTATTTAATGAGAAGTTTTGCCTAGGGCAATTTTATTTCATTGCCCACAGCTAAAAATAAAGGCACTTATGTTGCCCTTTATGTTTTTAAAATCCCAATTAGACCAACTTTTTTGAGGATAAAAAGAAATATTTCTTAAACTTAATCGAAAGCAACGTTCAATATTTGTGTGGCAAATGGTTTGAAGGCAAAATAGATTTACAACATTTTACATCTTGCTGTAGCAATGCACGGCAAAACATATATGGATGATATACGTGTGAGAACGTGAAAACAATCCCTGCGAGATCAAACCGAACATCACTCAGTGGCCCAATCCTGTTCCAGGCCAGCCTACGTAGTGCAGGAATACTGACGCAGCGTCTGTTACATCTCGTGGGTCAGTCGGGAGAGGTGAGCAAAGAACATTTTAACTGGACTTCTCTGCCTGTGGGTCTACTCAGATCTGCACCAAAGGGGCCTGGGACAGGGGCTCTGGGGCACCTTGTGGGTGCTGCTACCACCAAAACCTGCCACGATCTACCCCGACACCAACCTCCCTGTGCTGACAGCCAGTTCTTGGCCCATGGCTGCCCGAGTGGGGCTTACTGGATGCCCTTCCATCAGCAGCAGGCTACAGACTGCCAGACGAGCTGCCGCAAAGGGGGCGAGCGCTGGCCGCAGGTGCCATTCTGAAGGGCCCTGCAGCCCTGCACAACGAGGACAGAGGCGCCAGCGGCGGACCTAGTCAAAATGGCGCCTGGGGCGCCCAATAGAAGTGCGCCCCCATGGGAGCCCAGGTCTACCCACCAGAAGCAGCTGCAGGTAGACCTGGGCTCCATGGAGCCCAAGTCTACCCATTGGGACCAGCCGCAGGTAGATCTGGGCTCCCTACAGAGAGCCCAGGTCTACCCATTAGAAACTACTGCTGTTTCTAATGGGTAGACCTGGCCTCCCTGTACGGAGCCCAGGTCTACCCGCGCAATGTTGCAGGGGCCACTGGCGCCCCCCTAGATGGCCCCAAGATGGCACCCAGGGCTTGTGCCCCCCCTGGCCCCCCTAGATCCGCGACTGAGAGGCGCAGATAATGAGGCAAGTTGCAGTTCTGCCTCTCACAGATAAGCAAATTTACTGATAGCAAGTTTGCATACAAAAGAGACGATGTGCTCAACGTCCCCACCCTCACGACAGAGAAACGGCTTAAACAGTGCATGAAACCCGGCCCACTCTTGCTCTGTTTATAGCAGCCTGAAATGGGAAAATGCTGCTGCTGTTCCCTTAGTTCCCACAAATCTTCCGTACTGTACATTCGGTTCTTAAAGAAACCGCATGGTGGGGCCACACCAGGAGGCGAGAGGAATGCATCTCCAGCTGCACCTCTGCCAACCTTATTTAAAACACTTCGTCACTCTTGCTTGATGGAGTAGGCAGAGACAATGTGGCAGGTGGTTACAAATTAGGAGTCAAGTATTTAAAGCAGCACTTCCCAATCTTTTTCATCTCAAGGAGCACAGTCAGTTTTTTTAAGGATACAGGACATCCTTTAGTTATAGGCGTCACAAACAAAATGCATTAGCACAAGATTGCACAGAATAACAACACCTGATCCAAACAGCAGCCTGGAGGAGGAGACTGATCCTGCCCTCCCTCAAACTCAGTGATGTCATGCAGGGGGTACGCGGGGGTACGCGAGTACCGGTTTCTAGGATTACAGCTGGCCCCGCCCATTTGCCCACCCACTCGTCGACTCCGCCCTCTGCAACGTTTGAATTTCCTGCATGTTTGAGTTGCCTGCATGTTCTCAGAGCCAGCCAGGCAGGCAGGCAGGCAGCGAGCGGAGCCTTTCCTTTCCTTGCCACTGAAAAATGAGCTGCTCTGGGGTTTTAACATGATGCCAGGCCTCCTTAACACGTTCTGGGGGTGCTGTGGAATACTGTTGCAACTGTTGGGTCAGTTTAAAATCATCTGAGGCCTCAAAAGGGGCTTTTTTCATGTCACTTCCTGCCACGACATCACTTCTGGCTTATGACATCACGTCCGGTGGGCGGGTCCCAACACGTGCCAATCAAAAGTGAGTACCTGTTCTTAAATCATTTAGATGACACCACTGCTCAAACTCCCCCAAAGGCCCTACTGATCGAGGACCCTCCCCAAACTCCTACAGCACACCCACAGAGCACTTGTGGCGATGTGTCATGGTACAGTGGTTGGAAATTTCTGCTTTAAATCTCTTAGGAAGATTTAAACGATTCAAAACGATTCACAGTGATCAGTTTTGTAGCTGTATCCCGTGCAGGTGGACAGGCACCTCAATAATGGATTTGTTTCCTACCAGAATAAAACGATCCTCGTGTTCCCCCTTTTCCAGAAAGCTCTGGCAGATTTTCCCCAGTCAGGATAAGGCTTGTCCTGCAGCATCATGTCTGTGACCTGGAGCAAAAAGAGAGGGACGTTGACTCAAACCAGCGCAGGAAAACTACACTGCTCAAAACAATAAAGGGAACACTTAAACAACACAATGTCACTCCAAGTCAATCACACTTCTGTGAAATCAAACTGTCCACCTAGGAAGCCACACCGATTGACAATCAAGTTCACATGCTGTTGCACAAATGAAGTAGACAACAGGTGGAAATCATAGGCAAGTAACAAGACACCACCAATAAAGGAGTGGTTCTGCAGTCCCTATGTGTTCTGGCTGATGTTTGGGTGACCTTTGAATGCTGGCGGTGCTGTCACTCTAGTGGCAGCATGAGGCGGAGTCTGCAACCCACACAAGTGGCTCAGGTAGTGCAGCTCATCCAGGATGGCACATCAATGCGAGCTGTGGCAAGAAGGTTTGCTGTGTCTGTCAGTGTGGTGTCCAGAGCATGGAGGCGCTACCAGGAGACAGGCCAGTACACCAGGAGACGTGGAGGAGGCTGTAGGAGGGCAACAACCCAGCCTCAGGACCGCTACCTCCGCCTTCGTGCCAGGAGGAACAGGAGGAGCACTGCCAGAGCCCTGCAAAATGACCTCCAGCAGGCCACAAATGGGCATGTGTCTGCTCCAACGGTCAGAAACAGACTCCACGAGGGTGGCATGAGGGCCCGACGTCCACAGGTGGGGGTTGTGCTGACAGCCCGACACCGTGCAGGACGTTTGGCATTTGCCAGAGAACACCAAGATTGGCAACCTCGCCACTGGCGCCCTGTGCTCTTCACAGATGAAAGCAGGTTCACACTGAGCACATGTGACAGGCGTGACAGAGTCTGGAGACGCCAGGGAGAACGTTCTGCTGCCTGCAACATCCTCCAGCATGACCGGTTTGGCAGTGGGTCAGTAATGGGGTGGGGTGGCATTTCTTTGGGGGGCTGCACAGCCCTCCATGTGCTCGCCAGAGGTAGCCTGACTGCCATTAGGTACCAAGATGAGATCCTCAGACCCCTTGTGAGACCATATGCTGGCACGGTTGGCCCTGGGTTCCTCCTAATGCCAGACAATGCTAGACCTCATGTGGCTGGAGTGTGTCAGCAGTTCCTGCAAGATGAAGGCATTGATGCTATGGACTGGCCTGCCCGTTCCCCAGACCTGAATCCAATTGAGCACATCTGGGACATCATGTCTCGCTCCATCCACCAGCGCCATGTTGCACCACAGACTGTCCAGGAGTTGGCGGATGCTTTAGTCCAGGTCTGGGAGGCGATCCCTCAGGAGACTATCCGCCACCTCATCAGGAGCATGCCCAGGCGTTGTAGGGAGGGCATACAGGCACGTGGAGGCCACACACACTGCTGAGCCTCGTTCTGACTTGCTTTATGGACATGACATCGAAGTTGGATCAGCCTGTAGTGTGTTTTTCCACTTCAATTTGGAGTATGACACCAAGCCCAGACCTCCATGGGTTAATAAACGTGATTTCCATTGATGATTATTGTGTGATTTTGTTGTCAGCACATTCAACTATGTCAGGAACAAAGTATTTAATAGGAATATTTCGTTCACTCAGATCTCGGATGTGTTGTGTAAGTGTTCCCTTTATTGTTTTGAGCAGCTTATTTACATCCAAGAACGTTCTACGATGTCAGATTACACAGCTCTGCAGAACTGAGGGTTAGAATTTTATTTTTTTTCAAAATCGGTGGTGGTTATATATGAATTTGGGTGCTGATTCCAAAAATGGCCTCAGATTTGCCCTATCACGTCTAGTTTCCAGAGATACGGTGTAGCTTGGTTAGCGAATGGTTCAAGCCTAGTATAGAAAAAAGGCGCCTGAAGGGGGACATGACTGAGACGTACAAAATTCTGCATGGGAGGGATAGAGTGGACAGAAGGATGTTCTTCTCCCTCTCTTGCAACACCAGAACCAGGGGACAGTCACTTAAACTGAGTGTTGGGAGAGTGAAAACAGATAAAAGGAAACACTCAAACCAGCAAAGTGGGTAATTAATCTGTAGAACTCCTTGCCACAGGAGGTGGTGATGACGTCTGACCTAGGTGCCTTTAAAAGGGGACTGGACAGATTTCAGGAGGAAAAGTCCATCGCAGGCTGCCGGCTGTGATGGGCATTGCAACCTCCATACTTCAGAAGTAAGCTACCTCAGAATGCCAGAGGCAGAGAAGGGGCAACACGATGCTGGTACCTAGTTGTCTTGTGTACTCCCTGGGACATCTGGAGGGCCATTGTGAGATGCAGAAAACTGGACTGGGCGGGTCTTGGGCCTGATCCAACAGGGCTCTTATGTTCTAAAGCAGCTTCCTTGTGAGGAAGCCATGGAAGCTGCTTGATCCATGCACTAAGGAGGCTGTGTCACATCTCCAAACCGGGGTATGATAGGACAAAACTGATGCCATTTTTGGAAGGTATACTCAGGAATAAGTTTAATGAAGACAGCAAAATGTGTGTTGGCACATGTTGTGCGTGTGGTTAACACCCTCATACATGTACCCTTAACCACAATCGAACTCGTAAGAGGGAGTTCACTTGTGAGTATCTCAGCAAAAGTTAATCTCTTAAATTTTTTTTTCTGTATGTGCTGATCTCTTCCATGTAAATAGGCACAAATACAAAAGAGGAGAGACTGTGTTGATTTTTAGCAACATGCTTCAGAATGCCAGATTAGTAATGGCTGACATACCCTGGCTATGCTTTCCTGGCACTGCAAATGAAGCAGGCATGCTTAGCAGGTACAATTCCCTTTGTGGCAGAGAAGCACGGAGCAAAAGGAGTGGAATGGCCCCGATCCAATCAGACAATGCCAGTGAGCAGGGCCTGGCCTCCGCCGGAAGGGCCGCATGACAAAGGACAGTGGATGCCCAATGAGTTCCTGCAGGGGTCAGGAGGTGGGGAGGGGTGGAACAGGGCAGGGATTGGTTTGAACAGGGAGGTGAAGAGTGTGGGGAGAGGAGGGTGGACCAGGTCTAGGAAGGGGAGGCAGCAGAGCCTGCCATATCCTAGCCCCCTTCCCGAGCCAAGTCAACACGGACTTGTGCCAGTGATAATACAGGCACAGGCAGTGGTGGGATTCAAATAACAACCAGTTCTATGTCCTTCAGGGCAGCCTTCAGGGCCATCTGCTGCCTTTCTTCCCTCTCCCAACCTAAAATTAGCAACTGGTTCTGCAGAATAGGTGAGAACTGGCTGAATTTCACCACTGGGCACAGGTCTGATTTGATCTATGGGCACAGTGGGGACCTATCCCAGGGCAAGGGAACAAACGTTATCCCAAGGATGCTTCAACATGCCAAAACTCCCCTCCCCCATGGGATACAATGGATGCAACGTTGGCACCACTGCATCACCACGCAAGACGTTAGCTAGGATTGGGCTACACGTCAACCGATTCATGAAACAGACATCAGCAAGCACGAATAATAAAAGTGGAACATGAGTTGGATTCTGGAGTTGAATGATTTGGAGCCGGTCACCACTGCAGACAGAGATTCTGGCTGCATGGACCACTGAGTTTGTACAGTAATTGGGCTGGATTACTCTTTGGCTAAATACGACATACAGCACAGGAACAAAACGGCAGGGTGGCACCCAAATCAGCAGAGATCAAAATGAAGAGACTTGACAGGTGCAAAAAGGAAACAATTGAATGAATAGTGTTGTCATTCACGATCCATGTATTTATTCTAATCCTTTTGATCCCTGCTGGCCACTGCTGTAATCATTGGAGAAAACTCCTGTGTGGAGAGAGGGACTTTTCAGCTCCCTATTCCACAGCCCTTGGAAATCTCACACAAACCGAGATCATAATCACTGTGCTTTTATCATATCACAGCAAACCTTTGGTCACATTTGCTTTATGAAGAAACTGAAATTCCTGCTTTGGAAACGCAAGTGTCCCTGTCTCTGGGCCAGAGGTGTTTCTACAGGGATGGCAAAGCTCTAAGTTTTGCAAGAAGCCTTACCCTGTCACGTAAATCCCTCCTCTCCCTTGCTGCTGTAGCCAGTAAGCAATGCCAAAATTGGCTAAAACGGTGCAGGAGAGGAGTGATTTCCACTGCAAGGTAAGGCTTCTTGCAAAACTTAGAGCTTTGCCATCCCTGTAGAAACGCCACTGCTCTGGGTTTCTGTACAACCACCTCTTGACAGCTGTGTCGGTTGACAGGAATGACATGGCAGACAGTGTGGCACTACCCAAGGCCTATCTATCTATGGGGCCCACTAGCCAGCCCAGGAATTTTCAACTGGTGTCCCATGGCACACTGGTGTGCTGCACGTCTGTAAGCCTCCTGCAGTGATTGAAAATTGCTTAACAGAATGCTTCCAGAGCCGGCCGAGGAAGGGCAACAGACAGTTACTGCGGACAATTGGCCTAGAAATAGAGCAACAGAAAGCAGAGTTTCCTGGAGCTGGAAGTGACATCACAAGAGGCAAAGACCATAGAGAAGACCATAGAGGTCAGTGTGCCCGGAGAAGAAAAACATTCAAAATTGCGGAGTCAGGCCAGTGACTGAACTCACAGTGCTAGTTGCAATACTGCTATTAACCTATGTGATGGGGGCAGAGGTGGGCGTCATGGGGTCCCCAGAACATAGCTTTGCTTCGGAACTCCCTCGCTTATGCCAGCACCATTATTTCATCAAATCTTACCAGAACCAGCCATGTCATATCACTGCTAATGATATACAACGCAACTCTTCCTCTTCAAAGACATCCTTACAAATGTACAGTACAGTACAATGGTTTAGGAACGGCTTGAAGAAGGAAGCCTGCCACGTTTGCAAAGGCAGGTGTTAAATTACAGCTGGAAGTTTTGGATGCTACTAAAATTATCGTGCTTGCTGTTATTAGTGTTGATATCTCTGTTTTGTTTTGCTTTCCACTGAGGCAGTTATAACCTTAGGCTTTTGACAAGACAAGAGGTGAACAACAGTATCTCACCCACGTATCTCAATATCCTTTAATGCTGTGTCACAAATAAGATCTCAAAATAATAATCAAGCAGCGAGACGAAAACAGCTATCGGCAAAGCTCAGGTAAAGCACCCACTCAGGGCGCAAGCCTAACTTGGAGTCTGGCAGGCACAGTGAGGCCAGCAAAGATTGGCCAACAGAAGGGCCACTGTAAAGCACATTTGGACCACCCCTGGAGTCAGGGAGGATGGCGCACGTCTGTGTGCTGGCCTCTCTGTCTCTGAGAGTGGTCCAAACATACATTACGGCGTCGCTTGTGCTGGCCAGACTTTGCTGGCCTCACCGAGCCGATCTAACTCCACGTTAGGATTGGGCCCTCAGTCAAATGAACCAACCCTTAGTAGATGAAAAGATCACTGCAGAGTAGTTTGCTGGAAATCCACATTTCGCCATGACAGCCCTTCAGCTTGGCAGAGGCCTCCTTCTGTGGAACAGCCTCTGAGCCAGCACTTACTGGCTGGAGCCGCACGTTCTGTAAGTTCAAAGGTGACATTATGATGTCACGATGTTGCCCTCGACATTCTGGAACTTGACCCTGGTTTCAGTGCCAAAGCCAGCCTCCAGACCATGAAGGTAAGATAACAGGAGAGGACATGCCTTAAGAAGAGATAGCAGCCGAATGAGGCCAGGGAGCGGGCTTAGCAGCCATGTTGTCTGCTCAAAACACTGCTACTCAAAACACTGCTCATTCCAAGCATTTCAGATTGCTTTTCTGGTACTGTTTAGGACTGAATAGTTTACTCCTGAAGTAAAAACTTACCAAAATAACAACGTGTGATTGTGGAGACCTGATTATTGCTGATTATTACTGGTAACCTGATTATGATTTAATATGCACTTACAAGGTTTAATTCCGCATAATTATATTACTGAACACACCGGACGAAATTCTACTTGCTGTCTATTTAAACTCAGATTGCACTGTTTTCACAGACTTATTTTTTGAACTCTACACAAGCAAAAATAAAACGGCCATGCCCCATAAAAAGAAGTCTGTTAATGTTCAGAATTTCATAAGTATTACAGTAGGAAAATTACATTAAAATCTCTTCATAACACAAGTAGTTGTCAATATGAGAGTAATTCTTTTTTACTTCTAGACTATTAAGAATATTTTTTAAAACTTCTACACTCACCCCCCCCAAAAAAACAAATTCTGTTAATGTTCAGAAGTTCGAAAATATTACCGTAGAAAATGGAAGGCGGGAAAAAAAGTGTAAATGGGAAGGGGGAAAAAAGGAGGGGGGAAATATTTTTTTTCTTACCTTCTAGACCATCAACAGTGGGTGTCAGAAAATGGTGAATAAGACTGCTAGGAACAACAAGGAATTACACAGCTTCAAAAAAAATGCACTCACTGGACGGTAGTTTTATTGAACCGATGTAATGTGAATACATGAATCTTTCCGTGGAAATTAAATCCCATTTTTCGTACAGCGA
Organism: Lerista edwardsae; assembly: GCA_029204185.1. NCBI lineage: Eukaryota > Metazoa > Chordata > Lepidosauria > Squamata > Scincidae > Lerista > Lerista edwardsae. The sequence goes on from JAJKFI010000097.1 coordinate 18,485, forward strand.
TTCGCACACCCGTATTCAGAACACGCAGGCATGCTTAAAGACGTTGAGATTAACTTTTACACGCGTGCAGGGAGATTTTTATTCGTGAATTCGCTGCAATCCTCCTCCTTCGCGGCAATGATCTGAGTCAGCCATATTGTTATACCCATGGCTTCAAGATACTGATGTCATGTCCTCTCCTGTCATCTAACCTGCTTGCTCCAGACTGACTCCCCTTGGCAACTTCCAGGCTGCCCCAGCCCCACTCGATTTGTGTTCTTGTCAGCGAGGGGTAAAAACACCCCCTGTGAGGGGGCTGGGCGTGAAGATTGTCCACGGGAGGCTCCCTGGCAGAGCTGTATCCTGCCTCTGGGGCACTGCCAGGGACAGCCCATCCTGCCCCCTTGTGATACCACCGTGCCTTGGTCATGCAGAGGGAAGGATGCCATAATGCAGGTAAATGCACTCCTAAAAAAAGCATCTCAAACTGCCTGAACGTATGGCCAGAAACGCTCATTAGTGACGGTCCAACCCTATCCAAGTTTCCAGTGCCGATGCAGCTGCAATGCAGCCCCAGGGCAAGCGAACGGCTACCTCCTTACCTTGAGGAGGTGTCCCAGGCTTCTCCTCCACCCCAGAATGCAGCCCACCCACCCCCAATTGGGTTGGCTACCTCAGGGCTAGAAAAGGGCTGGACAGGACATGGCCCCGAGTGACTGTGCGGAAGGAGCCAGCGGGCCCAATCCGATGGTTGCCTGGTGCTGTGTGGGACAGTGGCGCAGGAAGGGCAGAGCAGCAGCTGGACGCCTCCTCATTTTAAGGGAACCCCCGTTCCCTCGCCCCGTGCAGAATCCAGGCAGCTCTAATGGTCCACTTGGACCTGAGCCAGCTACTTAGATGGGGCAGGACTGAGGAGCCCCACGTCGGGCTCTGAGGCCTGAGAGGGGGGCCGGATTCAGCCTCAGCTTCCGCTGCCTTTCCCGTCCCTGCTCTGGGCCTGATCATCCTGCCCTCCCCCTGTCCAATTTGGCCCCCTCCCCACCTTCCTGCCAATTTACTTACCACCGCTTACCACTGGTTTGCGGGCCACCGCTGGCACCCACCGCACCTCTCGCCGGGGTGGAGGACCAGGGTCCGAGTGGTGCTGGCCTCAACGCCAGCATTGTACATCTGGCAGCCGTTGCAACATGCCTTACAGCACATCTGTGACCGCTGCTGCCCCTGGAGTGCCAGCACTGCTGTGGCTTTCCTTCAGGCTGCAAGAGCTGGATACGGAACATTCTGGATCCAGGATTTAGAAGACCAAAAGCTGAATGAAGAGAACAGCCCCTCCCCCTATAATCAGCGGCGTCATGCAGCCGGAACGCTGGGCGGGAGGAACAGGGGAGTGGCAGCCCGCCCGTTGCGTACCGCTCCGTTTCACCGTCTTCCCCGCCCCCGCGGGCTGCCGCTCACCCGTTCCTCCCGCCCAGCGTTCCGGCTGCATGACGCCACTGCCTACAATCAATTTGCCATGGGTGTTGACTGATTAGCTGGATAAGTCAAACTGGGCATTGATTCCCACCCACAGACTACAACAAGTTGTGTGACCATCACAGTTTCCCTCGAACCTTTGGCCGGCTATTGAAATCTGACACGAGTGACTTCCCAGCTGTCGCTCTGAAGATGTACGCAATCCTGCGCCATCAGACCAGGAAGGTGGCTGCTTGTGAAAGCAGGAGCAAGAGAAATTCTGGCTTTGCACACAATACTGCAGTCTAAGGAAGCAAAGCTTTGGAAGCATCCACACTGAAGACTGTGTGCCACTTGTGATCTATTGCCCACCCCTGATGCCAGCAAAAATGAAGCCGGCACAGCAAACTATGAACCACACACTGTTCTCTTACAAGGCATTTCGAAAAATGAAAGGACTTGTTCTGATTTTTAATGCTCGTATTTAAATGGGCCATCTGTCATCTGCACCCACGTTATGGTTCTTTAAGATAAAGGAACAACAGAGGCATTAGGCAGAGGCCTCAATATTAGCCAGACTTATCGGATTATCTTCATCCCTGGTATGCTCAACAGCCCATATGTTCAGGGAGAATTTGTTCTGAAGTTGTAAATTAATGAGCGTTATGGAGCCCTCTCTTTTTGACCAAAATCCATGATTAGAAGCATAAACTAACCCCCTAGCTAACACTAACCAACTTACTAATTTTGTTAGTTCAAAACTGAAACTTCTTTACCACAAAGACAGACCAAATCTGCTGATTTTTTTTTTGAGTTTTAAAATTGTAATTGCTGAAGGATCAGCACCATTCAGGGTTTTTTTGTCTTTTGTTTTGGAAAGGGAACTCGGGAAAAAAAGCCACTGTGAAATATCTGTAGTATTTAAGAACATTATTAATGCTCTAATAAGCATCAATATTGTAATGAGTCAATCCACATAAAGCAATTTCAGCAGTTTCCAATGGTACGCTAACAGACGAGCACACTTCCAAGTTGTACGAGTGTAAGGGCGCAATCCTAACCAGCTTTCCAGCAATGCAGCTCCGAGGTAAAGGAACGAGCATCCCCTTACTTGAGGAGGCCTCTGTGACCACTGCTCCACTGCGAGAGGCAGAACATGCCTGGCTGGCACTGCTATGCCAATGCTGGAAAGTTGGTCAGGATGGTGCCTTAAGCGCTGAACAATTTATATTGGGAGGGCAGCCCAATCCAGAACTGCCGGGCTGCCCAGGAGCACAGCATTAGCCAAGCGGCTACCACGGCATTCCGCAGTGGCCACGCAGCCGTAGGAGGCTCCACAGGAGAAGGGATGTTTGTCTCCTTTCCCCAGGAGAGTGCAAGAGGACTCGCCGCTGTGCCAGCCGTTTAGCCAGCGCAGGAGCGAGGGCTTCGGCATAGGGCCACGTGGCCAGATATGGAGGCCAGGATCGGCAGCGAAGCTCACCACCGGTCTCACCTCCTGCTCCGCCCCCCAGGAACTCCTGCCCTGCCCAGGATCCCCACAACACTGGTGGGAGAGAGCCTGACCTCTTGCTGGCGTCATGGCCCTGCCTTTGGGAGGTGAGGGGCTGGAGGTGCCGTGGTGTGGGCGGCCCCAGCTTACCGGCTGCATTGTGTATGCCTCATGGCACCTTTTGTGACACCAGCGTGGACCAGCGACGGGATCCACAAATGACCTGGGGGAACGCTGGGCGGGACTTCCGTGGGGCTTCCACGTGATTGGCTGCCCGTCCGCAGCGTTCTGCAGCTGTCCTGGCCTCGGGGGGGGGGCTGCCTCCGGTTAGCGCGCCCCACCGCTGCTCGCCCAGGCACTTGGCGTGACCCTCACCCATCCTCCACAGCGAGCAGGAGCCCCCCGAGGCCAGGGCAGCAGCGGATCGCCGCGGACGGGCCGCCAATCACCCGGATGTCCCGCCTAAGTCCTGCCCAGCGTTCCCCCAGGTCGTTTGTAGATCCCATCGCTGGTGTGGGTGATACACTCGTACCGCCCGCACTGGGAGCTCAGAATTGAGCCCTAACCCTTCTGCAGGCTTATCGCTCGCTTAAGATTTAAAGAGCAGACTAAAGAGAAGATCACCAGCATGACCACAGCTTTGCCAACTTGAGGCTTTCTGATTGATAAGGCAGTGGTTCTCAAACTGTTTAGCACAGGGACTGACGTTTTAGAATGACAGTTGGTCCGGGACCCACCGGAAGTGATGTCATGACCAGAAGTGCATCACTGTGACACCAGAGCCTGCTGCTTTCCTGAGGATGCAGCCATCAGTTGGGTGATTTCTCAGCCATTTTCCAAGAGCAAAGTGAATCAGAAAGGGGGGAAAAAGCCTATTTACAGGCAAAGCAAAAGAGCTTTTGATAAAAGCAAAAGAGCCACACAACTCTCCCCCTTTCCAGTGCCCTAATTTTCCATGCTTTCAACGATGGCTGCTCTAGGTGGTATGTAACCCACCTGAAGTTGGCTTGCGACCCACCTAGTGGGTCCCAACCGACCCACAGTTATAAGGCACTGCTTATAACACTGCTATAAGGCAAACGTTGGTGGACAACTACACTAGCAGCAGTATTGCCATGGAAGCATTTTTAAAAAGCGCTTCTTACAGAGGGCAGGTCATGCAACCTGGATAAAGGGTGGAAGCTTTAACAAAGCAGTTTTAAGCCGCGGTGCTGTGGCACACTGGTGTGCTGTGAATGGTCTGCAGGTGTGCGCATTTATTAGTAGGGCCACTCTGACCCTGCCCACCTGGGGAGTCACAGCTGGCTCTGTATTGGAAAAGTAGGAGATACCCCGAGGAGACAGGGAATGGTATCAGCAATGGCCCCTTGTCCCATATAAACCAGGGATTATAGGGTTAACCCCCAAGGTCTTTGCAAGCCTCCGGAGCACAGCTGCAGGCTGATGAGGGCTCTGGCTCTGAAGGGAGGTAAGCACAGGTGCAGATGGGTGTGGCTGATGAATTAAAGCCTGCCCACTGATTGGCTTTCATGGATCACTGCCTTGTCGTGGCGAAGGGGCTTGAGTAGCTCAGTGAAGCTGTGAGCTATGCCATGTAGGGCTACCCAAGATGGACAGGTC
>JAJKFI010000097.1:38395-53308 GCA_029204185.1 Lerista edwardsae
AGATCTCTCTCCTGAGCTGTCACAGACAGCTCAGAACCCATTAGCCTATAGGTAAAGTTTTGGTTTTTTGCCCCAACGTGCATCACTTTACATTTGTCTATGTTGAAACGCATCTGCCATTTGGCTGCCCATTCCCCCAACTGGGAGAGATCCTTCTGGAGCTCTTCACAGTAGTCTCTGGCTTTTACCACCCGGATGGGCTGCTATTGTATTGATGGCACTCCTAGCTGGGTCATGGGGCTGCCACAGCCCTATGGATAGTGAGACAGCAGGAAGGGAACATTTTTAAAACCGCACCATCAATCGCATCAGTGCAGCTCTGCACACTAATATGCATCCACAACGTTTCACAATGAAACTGCAGCCAACATGAAGCCTCGTAGAACGATGTACCTCGTTTGCACCTGCAGGGCTTCCCAGCCCAATAGGAACCTGTGCCAGGACAGACAGACTGCAGTGGCCTGTGTTGTATCCAGTTTAGGCTGGGAGGCTTCTGGAATTCACCTTGGGGTAAGGGGATGTTTCTCCGCTTATGCCATGTGGCGCCCCAGTCTGTCCTATGGGGCTACTCATTTCTGTGTTCTGATCCCCTGCTAACTGGGCAAGGGGCATTTTTTCAGGTGGTGATCCTCTTAGATTTAACAGGGGGAGAGTAATTGTCCCTCTTCACCCCTGCGCAGTATCTTTTCTAGTGGCTGTTGCTGGGGGTGCTCTGCATTTTTTTTCAGATTGTGAGCCCTTTTGGGACAGGGGGCATTTAATTTTATTCTATTATATATTATATTCATTATATTTTTTCCCTGTAAATATGTGAACATTTTGTTGAAAAGTGGTATATAAATACAATTGATTGATTTCTGTGCCAGCTAGTTAGCTGGTGCCAATCCAAGCAACCTGTGTAAGGCTGCCCAGGATAGGCACAGGGTGGGTGGGGTGGGTTAGAATTCAATGTGTGCGGCCTCCATCCATCTCACCCTCCTCCCAGGCCTGATCTACCTCCCCTTGGCCCTTCCCCCACCCAAAGTACCTGCCACCCATTCTCACCCCCTGCGCCATTTGGGGCAAACTTACCCTGTCCAGCTGGATCCAGCTCTGCCAAGCTGGCACGGGCCTCCATGCCAGCCCAGCTGACTCCCTCCTCAGTGCAAACATGCCTTACAGCCAGTGATGTCATGCAGGGGGTACGCGGGGGTACGTGAGTACCGGTTTCTAGGATTACAGCTGGCCCCGCCCATTCACCCGCCCACTCGTCGACTCCGCCCTCTGCAATGTTTGAATTTCCTGCATGTTTGAGTTGCCTGCATGTTCTCAGAGCCAGGCAGGCAGCGAGCGGAGCCTTTCCTTTCCTTGCCACTGAAAAATGAGTTGCTCTGGGGTTTTAACCTGATGCCAGGCCTCCTTCACATGTTCTGGGGGTGCTGTGGAATACTGTTGCAACTGTTGGGTCAGTTTAAAATCGTCTGAGGCCTCAAAAAGGGCTTTTTCATGTCACTTCCTGCCACGACATCACTTCTGGTTTATGACGTCACTTCCGGTGGGCGGGTCCCGACACGTGCCAATCAAAAGTGAGTACCTGTTCTTAAATGATTTAGATGACACCACTGCTTACAGCACTTTTGCAAGACTCGGGGGGGGGCTGTGTTGAGCCCCCTCTGTATGTGCAGCTCTGCGTGTCATCAAAGCCACCCATTTTGGTAAGATCAGGGGATCTGTCTTTTCAGGCTCTTCCCAAGATAAACACTGGCATTTAAGGGTAAATAAGCACTCAGGTTTCTCTCCATCTCTTAATCTACATCTTTTTTTTATCTTCTTTTTTTCAGATTAGGAAAATGCCACATTTTTTCCCCAAAGCTGGATAAAATAGTGTTGATATACTAAACTGGAAATCAGTTTTACACCGAGAAAAAAAGAACCTGATCCTTATAAACACCAAAACAGAGAATTTACATATAAAGAGCAAGGACATTCCCTGTGGCTTCATAACATTGGCCCAGATGCCACCACCGTATTTCTGTTTGTTCGGCAAAGATTATGGCAGAGGACTGTGTGGTTCCAAGTCCCTCTGTATACTGCTGCTGTCTGCCCTCGAAAGAGAACTTCCATGAGCACTAACAGTGGCGTCATGCAGTCCCGCTGGGCGGGAGGAACGGGTGGGCGGCAGCCCCGCGGGGGTGGGGAAGACGGCGAGACGGAGCGGAACGCAACAGGCGGGCTGCCACTCACCCGTTCCTCCCGCCCAGCGTTCTGGCTGCATGACGCCACTAGGCACTAAAGAGAGCTTTTTTCAGGGTAAATGGTAACTATGGGGGTAGGAATTGGGATTAGGACAAAGGCAAGGGCACATCCTCTCCCACATACAACAGTCCTAGACTACAGGAGTGGGGCTGATCCAGGTGCAATTCACCAAATAAAGACCAAGTACGTTGGCCCCAATCACATGCTTAAAGTAACATTTAGCAGGCGCAAACGTGTCCTTGCGCCAGGGAGACTCCAGCCTCACCTATATTGTGCTAGATATACTGCCCATCGTTCTCCCCATTCCAGCACAGTATAGGATTGTGCTCACAATCTCCATTATTAAGCAGGGCATGCACTGTAAATTGTTGAAAAATACGGCAATTCAGGGCAATTCAGGGCTGGGGCGCCGCGTTCTGTTCGCTCCGCAGCGAACGCGCCCGTGGCGCCCATGGCTGCGGAGCGAATAGAACGCGCCCCCCAGCCGCGTTCTGTTCGCTCGTGCTGGCTCTTGCCTTAAAGAGCCAGCATGAGAGGGGGTGCCGGGTGGCAGCGCATTCTCCTTGCTCCGGCTGGCTCTTTAAGGCCAGCCGGAGTGAGGAGAATGCTGCGCAGGGCCTGGGCGGGAGCGGGCGGGCCGTGGGCGCCATTTTGGGGGGGCAGGCGCCATGCGAATGGCGCGCCCCCTGCAAGATGGCGCCCATGGCTCGTGCCACCCCATGCCACACCCTAGAAACGCCCCTGCCTTTAAGACCCCAAACTTCTTTGTGTTGGCCACAGTTTCTCCCATATTGATAAAGCCCAATCGGAGCACGTTTACCTGGATATAAATCCCACTGATCTCCACGGAAATTTCTTCAGAGTAGCTGTCCTCTGGGTACCACTTTAAAATGCTAAAAAAATTGCGTGTGGAGAACAAGATACTTGCAAAACTTTTAAAGCACTCTAGTTTGCAATTAACTGGGGAAAAAGAAGTTGCTTGCTTGACATAATGGTCCAGAGAGACATTAAGAGGAAAGAGTTTGTATAAATTACTTGTTTTTGTATTAGCAATATTTGTCAGCAGCTTTCTCGGTGCCATCTGTGCCTACAAAGATCCAAAAAAGAACAGAGGAACTAACACCCAATTAATACTATTTTAAGGTACTAGTGCAGCACAGATTATGTTCAGGTTTGAACAGAATTCTTTCTCTTAAAAAAAAATTTTTAATTCCTGATAAAAATACTAATACAGAAAGTGTCAAAATGGTGTTTTTAGCCATGGAATCTGTTTAGTCCAAAAGGGTTTTCACGTTGACAAATGAACAAAGCTGAAATACCAGCAAACTGAGCTCCTGCCAGTGCACTTCAAGGCCCCTGTTCCTAAAGTGGTATCGCTAGAATTGATGTCACACAGTTCGGTATCTGGGGTGCCGTCGTCCCACCATCGCCCTTGCTCCTCTCCTGGGCAGGTGTCATTGTCTCCACCCAGAGTCTTGTAGGACTAAAATTGTATAGCCTTTTTTGGGGGGGGGGGTTAAACCAAACGACTGTCGTAGGAGCCCAGCCCAGTGGGGTGAAGTGGTGACTCCAGGGGGTTGAGAGATGCATCAGAAGATTGAGAGATGGGCAGAAGATTTAGCCGAGAGGGTTAATGCCTCCGTTTGCCCGAAGAACAGCTGAAGATCTCAAGGTCGTGAGCTCGGGACTGCCGGAAGTCTCCGTGAGCAGCAGACCTTGCAAACTGCGGCTGATTAAAGCTGAGTTTCAGCTGCCTCGTGGGAGGAGGAGTGTGCTGAAGACAGCTGCGTCTCTGGTGGCAGCAGGGAAGCATCAGCCAGCAGAAGACAGACGGGTGGCTAAAGAAAGTGGGATAAATCCAGAAAGAAAGATCTGTATGTGTGTAGTTTCTTGAAAGATAGAACATGTCTGTAAATTGTAAAAACCTTCGGGTTTATGAGTAAAAGTCTGCCCATGTAAACCGCCTTGAGTTTCAGTCACTAGAGAAATCTAGTGATCTTAAGAAAGGCGGTATATAAATACATGTATTATTATTATTATTATTATTATTATTATTATTATTATTATCCACAGGTTGCCCACCCCCTTCCTTGTGGCTCGGCTCACAAAACAGGCAGGGTCCCTCTAGTCACAGCCCTGCCCTTGGCCCACCCCCGCGTGGGGCTTTGTTTCAAGTTCTGAAAACACCCACCCACCCCTGCTGCAGCACCCCCTCGTCCCCACGGGGGAGCACTGGGCTTCTGCACTGAGCAGCCTGGCCATACTGGGAAGGGGAGACCCTTTGCCCCGCCCCCAGCATCTGACCCTGCGCCTGGCCGCCATGCCAGCCTCCACAGGGCATGCTTGCAGCAGCGTTCTTGCCAGACTGCCAGCAAGCAGGCTCAGTGAGAGGATGCCGGCGTCTTGTTGTCTCGTGTGCACCCTGAGGCACCTGGTGGGCCCGCTGTGAGATAGAGGAAGCTGGACTAGGCGGACCTTTGGTCTGATCCAGCGGGGCTCTTCTTGTGTTCTTAAGGCCCAGATTGGGTGGCAAGTTATTTACCTCAGAATTTACCTCAGAATGCCAGGTGCAAGGGAGTGGCCACAGAATGCAGGCAGCCTGTTGCTTTGCGTGCTCTCTGAGGCACCTGGTGGGCCCACTGTGAGATACAGGAAGCCGGATTAGGTGGGCCCCCTTTGGCCTGATCCTGCTGGACTCTCTTATGTTCTTATGAGAGGCCATGGGAGGCTATCATGGCTTGGGCTGGATGAGTTTGCCAGCATCATCCCCACGGCCCCCCCCCCAGGACCCTGCCACTTTCCCCCCAAGGGTGTCACCTAGTGCAGCCTGCACCCTCCTGCTCCCCCCTCCAGTGACACCACCGGGCCTACAGAGTCGTTTCCAACACACTTTCAAAATCAAGTCAAGTCAAAGACTTTTAATAGCAGATACCAACAAACGTTCAAAGGGTAGCCAGTAGGAACAGGGGGCCCAGCCGATCCGCCCCATATCCAGTACAAGAGTTGGGGCTGCATGGGGTGCAACTCAGAGTAAGGGGGAATCCCTGACACTGGTTAACACCCCAGCAATCCCAATAGGGTTACTTGGAGTTGCGCCAGCAAAGGGGCAACTGTAGGGGCAACTGGGCCGGGGCCAGGGTGTGGATCTGGCCCAAGTGCCCCTCCCTCCCCAAGCCAATCTGCCCACAGGCCAGTGATGTCATGCAGGGGGTACGCGGGGGTACATGAGTACCGGTTTCTAGGGTTATGGCTGGCCCCACCCACTCATTGACTCCGCCCCCTGCAACGTTTGAATTTCTGGCACGTTTGAGTTGCCTGCACGTTCTCAGAGGCAGGCAGGCAGCGTGCAGAGCCTTGCCTTTGCCTTGCCACTGAAAAATGAGCTGCTCTGGGGTTTTGGAACTGTTGGGTCACTTTAACATGATGCCAGGCCTCCTTAACATGTTCTGGGGGTGCTGTGGAATACTGTTGCAACTGTTGGGTCAGTTTAAAATGGTCTGAGGCCTCAAAAAGGGCTTTTTTCATGTCCCTTCCTGCCACGACATCACTTCCAGCTTATGACGTCACTTCCGGTGGGCGGGTCCCGACATGTGCCAATCAAAAGTGAGTACCTGTTCTTAAATCATTTAGATGACACCACTGCCACAGGCCCGCCCTCTCCCACCCTGTTCAGCCTTCCCCTGCCCTCTCCCCAACCCCCCATGCTGCCCCCCACCAGTTGCACCTGGGCTTCACCGTACCTGGAAGTAGCGCACATCCATGCATGGGCCTCCCCACCTCCCGAGACGTCGCAAATGCGCTCCACAAGAGACTTGCGCTGGCCCAACTCCAGGTTCGGATAAAACACTGCTCAGTTAATACAACTGTGTGGGTTTTCTTTCCTGTTCTTTATGCTGGTCAAAGACTGCAAGTAAAGATGTCTGTCCATCTGTTCCATTAAGTCTGTACTGAACTCCTCCACAGTTGTACCAAACTTTACTTCGACACACAAGCCACTAATACACAATGCAACATAAAGGACTCAGCTGGACCAGAGTGGGGCTCAATGAGCTCTCAGCCTGTAAGCATTGGCAGACATGGCTTGTGCCGCAAAGAAAGTCCCCGGGGTGACAGGACTCACTTTCACCCTTCGTTTCCCACACCCTTAATGGCAAGAGTTTTTCCCTGGGTCAAGTAATTGCTGCAAAACCCATTGGCTTATGTGGCAGCTGTTACCTGATGTGCACTAATTGATGCATGACATGTGCACACAGGGGGAATCTACTACCTGTGCAGGGACCAAGTACACACGGCCATGGAATGAACAGCATGAAGTGAGGGAGGCAAGGATGTAGGATGTGGCCTTGTTACCAGGTTCAAATCAAGACAGGACCAAGAAGGATGTGGCCAGTCGTGGAGTTTTCCAAGAAAGACAAGGCTTTTCCTAGGCCGGCCGGCCAGGTGTAAGATTGTTCTGAAAAGCCAAAGCTTAACCTTCCCCGCAAGGCCTGTGGGACCTGATGCTTTTATGCCCTCAGCCCAAGCAAAATGCCATGAGATTGGTCTGGGTCACACTTGCCTGGCATGCACCCAGTGCCAACTACACGTGTAAACAAATGAATCAGGCAACGGGCCACAGGATGCTTTGCACACCCCTGATTCTGCTAATTCCAAGGATCAAAGATCAGCACTAAACTTATACACATCTAGGACTGCCGTGAAGCTGTCATCCGAGTAGTCTTTAACAACAAGCCAATTTTCAGTTCGCAATGAGGTGGGTAGGAAAAAAAATATGGCGCTTCATCACACTCCAGGAATTGTTTCCTCTTGCAGCAAGATCAATCAGACTAATTAAATTTTTAATGGAACAAGGGTCAGTATTTGTCATTTGGCTGCACCTTAATAAGCTTCATGCTATCATCTCACCTAGAAAAACTGTTCCACTCACCTTAGAACAAGTTGCAAGTATGAGAGACCCTACAGTCTTTTACCCCAAAGGCTTATACCCACTACAATTCCTTTCGATCACAAAAACCAAATGCAGTCATCTATGGTAGCCTTGTAGCCAGCGAGGCACCAGGTGATGCTTTGCTTTCTCGTTTAAAACAACGTGTCTGTCACTTGATAAAATATAGCACAACCTACAGCCAGTGGTGTCCTCTACATGATTTAAGAACAGGTACTCACTTTTGATTGGCACGTGTCAGGACCCGCCCACCGGAAGTGACGTCATAAGCCAGAAGTGATGTCGTGGCAGGAAGGGACATGAAAAAAGCCCTTTTTGAGGCCTCAGATGACTTTAAACTGACCCAACAGTTGCAACAGTATTCCACAGCACCCCCAGAACATGTGAAGGAGGCCTGGCATCATGTTAAAACCCCAGAGCAGCTCATTTTTCAGTGGCAAGGAAAGGAAAGGCTCCGCTCGCTGCCTGCCTGCCTGCCTGCCTGGCTCTGAGAACATGCAGGCAACTCAAACATGCAGGAAATTCAAACGTTGCAGAGGGCGGAGTCGACGAGTGGGCGGGCGAATGGGCGGGGCCAGCTGTAATCCTAGAAACCAGTACTCGCGTACCCCCGCGTACCCCCTGCATGACATCACTGCTTACAGCCCAATCCTGTGGTTGATGACAGCTGGGTGTCCAAACAGTGCAGCAAAGCGCTGTTCTTCAAATAAATAAATAAATAAATAAATAAATAAATAAATAAATAAATAAATAAGTAAGTAAAGCACTTTTCAGCGCCCAGAGAGTAAGCGGTGTCTGTGGGAAGGCCAGAACCATGCCACAGGCACCGCATCCCACCTGACAGTCGCTAGCGCAGGTAAGTGATGCACTGGGCTGGCAAGGAGGCGGGGAAGGGCGGAAAATGTTTTGGGTTAGGGAGAGGGCAGGGAGAAGCTCTTCAGGCCCTAGGGGGTTGGTGGAGGAAAACTCCACTGCATCCTAACCCCTGTCCTGGGCCTGAAAGCCCAGCAATGTACAGAAATGCAACAACTGAGGCTCATCTATTCTTATGCATTATCTTTTCTACTCTGCTTGTTCAGAATTTTTTAGATAGTTACAGGTTATCCATGGATAATTGAAACCGATACCAAATCAGTGGATACCGGGGCACGCCCGGACACTCAAATACAAGAGTGGACATTCAGTATATGTCAGACTGAAGACCTTTTTATTTCAAAAAGCTTTTAACTGTTGACAGGCTGGCTGGCTGGTTTTTACACTTTTATATCTTGATTATATCTTATGATCCACAGGGCTTGTTGTATTTTAAATTTTAAATTTTATTGTTTTAATATTGTTTTTAAATTGTTTTCTAATGTTAAATTCTGTATTTTATTGTGTCTTGTTGTGTTGTAATGCCGCCTTGGGTGCCTTCGGGCAGAAAGGCGGGATATAAATCCAATTAATAATAATAATAATAATAATAATAATAATAATAATAATAATAATAATAATAATAATAATAATAAAAAATCCAGTTTGTTTTTGTTTGTTTTCCGGAAGCCTTGACTTTGTTTCACAAAGCAAACATTCGTACGGCAATGTGATATTTCACATTTTTGATCGTCAAGTCACAAGTCACAGAAAACGTTTTAAGAGTGTGGTATGAAATCTGAAATATACGAGTTTTCAGCCCAAATGTCAGTCATCCTAATGAGCAGGAAAATTTTGCTTTTTCAACGTTTGGAAGAAGGAAAAGTGGGACTCTTAAAAAAAAGAAAAGAGCTTGGATGATTAGATTCTGAATGGAGATGAGGTCTAGAGAAGAGGACACCTTGTGCTTGCAAGTAAATTTACATTTTATACTAAAAAGAATAATCTATTGTCTGACCCTGCAGGAATGGGCCCATTAGCGAGAAAGAATGCTTGGCAACCCCGTTACTGAGGGGTCATTATTCTGAATTTTACAAAGCTCAACAACAGGAGGTAAATTGTGGCTTTGAATCTCAGCTCTGTCCTGGAGGAGGTGCAGAAAGACAAATACTGCACTGTACGTTCCATGCATTAGGCAGAGAAAATGCCTGCCCTCACCGGCCTGCCTTCTTGGAGGGTGAATGTAATGGCTGTAGGTACACTTACTATTGACATTTAGGCAGGCAGGATCACATACAAAATGAATTCTGAAACAAACCCCATTGTGGCATGTGCAACTGTATATATTTCTGAGAACCTTCAGTTATCAGAGATGGAAGCCAATGTGGCAGGCCTTGATCTCTTCTGCAGGAAGCAGCAGAACAGGAAGAAGCCCCCGCAGGACTAGCCAGCAGACCAAGACACCCAGTGATGTCATGCAGGGGGTACGCGAGTACCGGTTTCTAGGATTACGGCTGGCCCCGCCCATTCACCCGCCCACTCGTCGACTCCACCCCCTGCAACATTTGAATTTCCTGCACGTTTGAGTTGCCTGCACGTTCCCAGAGCCAGGCAGGCAGGCAGCGAGCGGAGCCTGGCCTTGCCTTGCCACTGAAAAATGAGCTGCTCTGGGGTTTTGGAACTGTTGGGTCACTTTAACATGATGCCAGGCCTCCTTCACATGTTCTGGGGGTGCTGTGGAATACTGTTGCAACTGTTGGGTCAGTTTAAAATTGTCTGAGGCCTCAAAAAGGGCTTTTTCCATGTCTCTTCTTGCCACGACATCACTTCCGGCTTATGATGTCACTTCCGGTGGGCGGGTCCCGACATGTGCCAATCAAAAGTGAGTACCTGTTGTTAAATCATTTAGATGACACCACTGAAGACACCTCTTCTGCTCCCCTCCTTCCTATGCAAGAGAATCCCTAAGACACCACAAAGAGCATCAACCTTTGCCTCCACCTGCCTCAGCAGGCCCTTCCCATCCCCCTACAATGTGGGACACAGGGGGGAGGGCACCCCAAGTGAGTTTCCTTGAGCATGACACCGAAAAAAACCCCATTTTTCCGTTTGACAGTACATAGGAATAGAAGAGAGGAATGGGAAATGCCCTGGTATAAAGCGATATTCCATAGCACAGTAGAGCCAGTCAACTGATTTCAGTTCTCAGTCAATTCAGCTGAAGTACAAAGCGCTCCCAGAGCCGGAATACTGGGCGCAAGGGATGGTCTGGCGGTTGAGCCGTCTCTTTGCCCAAGAAAGCGAAGCAGGTTTTGTTGCTTGGAGGGGAGACCAAGAGGCTGCTGGCGTAACCTGCCTGTCGGAGTCAACTGGGGGAAAGTGAATCATATCCTTGAGTAGCCAGGCTGATGCTTGGTTTGCAGCAGCCGGTGAGAACTGAGAAAGCCAGCATGATGACCGCACCATGAAGGGAAACATCTGGCAAAAATGGCTTTTTCTGTGCCCTTCCTGGGGCTGCCCGGAATGGAACTCAGGACTCTGCATACAAAGCAAGTGGTCTCATATTGCGCTACTACAACCCTTCCCCAGAAACACGCTGCAAGCCTCATAGCTTTGGAATGTGCCAGGCTTTGAAGATTACTCACAAGAAAACTGGTGAGCCAAGACACCCACCTCCATATGTTTCTCAACAGGTTACCCATAGCAATCAGATGCACTTGCGACATGCTGCTGCTGCTGGGGTGTGTGTGTGTGTGCGTGCGTGCGTGCGTGTGTGTGTGTGTGTGTGTGTGTGTGTGTGTGTGTGTGTGAGTGATGGGTACATTGCTCAGAAAAATGTGCTAGCTTGGAGAGAAAAACATGACGAAAACGCAGCATCTAGCTTGCTTAACAAGGCTAGTCACCCAGAGCATATTAACCTTGCAGTGTCTAATGCTAGCATTAAACTTAAGCTACTGAGTTCTGTATTTGATATTCCTCCCTTGATTAAGGCTGCAGTTGACCTGCATTCCGCCAAACTCACTGGGGCTTGCTTCCTTTGGGTCGACATGCAAGCCTTGCCACGTACAGGCATTTTTGTACGTTTATAAAATTACAGTGACGAACATATAAGAGGTTTGTGCTCAGGAGGCAGAACGTTGGCAGATACGGTCAAATGCAACGTTTAAGCATAGGCTATGGAATTCACATTCAAGAAATAAGAATGTAGATTTTGCAAATGTCGTGTTTTGGAAATACCACCCCCACCCCAATCATGTCATTTCTCTTAGGCTGGAGGCAGAGGCCACACAAAGGAGTGCTCAGAGATGTCCACAGTCTTGTAAGTCCACTTTCAAACTGGACATCCCTGCAAGCATAACTGGGGGGGTCAAAACAATAAGCACTGCAGGCGCCACAATGTACCATGTAAACGCCCCCTCCACTCGATATCAGCGACCATCGAGGCAACTGTGGCAACGCGGACAGTGATGTCATGCAGGGGGTACGCGGGGGTACGTGAGTACCGGTTTCTAGGATTACGGCTGGCCCCGCCCATTTGCCCGCCCACTCGTCGACTCCGCCCCCTGCAACATTTGAATTTCCTGCACGTTTGAGTTGCCTGCACATTCTCAGAGCCAGGCAGGCAGGCAGCGAGCAGAGCCTTGCTACTGAAAAATGAGCTGCTCTGGGGTTTTGGGACTGTTGGGTCACTTTAACATGATGCCAGGCCTCCTTAACATGTTCTGGGGGTGCTGTGGAATCCTGTTGCAACTGTTGGGTCAGTTTAAAATGGTCTGAGGCCTCAAAAAGGGCTTTTTTCATGCCCCTTCCTGCCACGACCTCACTTCCAGCTTATGACGTCACTTCCGGTGGGCGGACCCTGACAAGTGCCTATCAAAAGTGAGTACCTGTTTCTAAATCATTTGAATGACACCACTGAATGCGGAGGCACTCACCGAACCGAACGGCATCTCCTGCAGGACACCAACACTGCCCAGAATGGCTCCAACGGTGTTCAGGAGGGGCCATGACCTGGCGCACTGCAGTGCTGACTGTCTTGCCCCTCCTCTAGCTATGCTACTGCAGTAAACTGAACACCGGCTGCAGCTTTTTAGTTTTGCCTCTTGCCGCTGGCTCCGTTTCGTCACCCTCCTTAGCACAACTGCCTCCTGTCTCTGCCTGCGTTTCAAAGGGGCTCAGGGTGCTTTACGAGTGGGAAGAAGTTGGTGTCAGCAGGAGAAGGAAACAGCCATCGCAAATGGTAGAGCCAGTGAGCACGGACAAGACGGGCAGCCCAGTCCTAACAAGGCTGGCACACGGCTATATCCTAAGCCCAGAAGGAGGCGGCGGCAGCTCAGCGCAAGGAAGGAGAGGTTTTACACTTGCCCCCCAGCCATTCCTATGGGGCTGCTCGGATGTGTGCCTGCTGATTTGCAGGTGCAGGTGAATGTGCGCAGAAGCGGCCCGAATCAGGGCCGCAAGGGACAGGGCTTAGGATACAGTGCAACAGCCACCAGCTGTCACTGCTCCGTTCTGCCCACGGCACACCTCTGGCAAGCCCCCAGCGAGGTCCTGCGCCAACTGAGTGCCACTGGCGCTCGACTGGCGCATGACCAGCGCAGCTGACGGGTGCAGCAGCACCTGAGCACCGGTGCTGCTGCTTGCGCCAGTCCAGCCCCTGACTCTCTGGCTCAGATGCGCCTGATGGTATGTTTGCAACAGCACTGAATCGGTGCAATAACACAGCACCGGTGCAACACCAGCATAAGACTGTGCTCTGAAGGAATCCAGCTAATGTTTACGTTGCTGGTATGTTTGAACTCAATTCAGGTTTGATGGTGGGGTATCACGCATTTATCTGCAGTCTCATTTTCTTTTAGCAAATACTAGTTTTCAACAGATGACAGACGCCAGTTGTCAGTAGCCAAGGTTTTGTAGAAAGGATAGAGCAACGTTCAGGATGCAGTCCTAACCTGGAGTTCAGCCAGCAAAGTTAGGCCAGAAATGTTTGACTGACACAAAGGACACCGTATAGTATGTTTGGACCACTCTCGGAGTCCGAGAGGCCAGCCCACAGACATCCACCTTCCTCCCTGACTCTGAGAGTGGTCCAAATGTGCTTTACGGTGTCCCGTGCGCAGGCCAAACTTTGCTGGCCTAACTGTGCCGGCCTAACTCCAGGTTAGGATTGTGCCCTCACATAGACCCCCAATCCTATACTGACTACACAAGGACAGTCCTCCTCTTCCGCTGGTGATGAGTGCCATAAAGCAATCAGCACCAGTCACAAAAGGTGCTCCAACAACATGCTACCCAGCATACTGCCGTGCACATACATACTTAGAGTAACATAATGTCAGTGGGCTTTGTAGGCACAAGTATAGCCCAGGCTTAAGACTACGCCAGTGAGAACAGTCAGCAAAAGTCTAGCCTTTTCCTGGGAAAGCTGAGAATCCCCTCCCAAAATAAGTATTTGAATTTTTATGTCTGTAAACATTTATTTTGTGATGTTGAAGAACTCAGAAAGGGGAAAATCCTTGAGCTGGGTACAAACATTAATCAATACTGACATTCAAAAAGCAATTGCTTGGTAAGAGTTCTGAAAAGGTTTATTTGTTAAAGTGGTCTTAATACTTGCTATCTTAGTCAACACTTCTTGAGTTTTATTGAGGAGGAGGAGGAGGAAGTTCCATTCAGTGGCGGATCTGGGGGGGCAAGGGGGGCACGAGCCCTGGGCACCATCTTGGGAGGGGGCGCCGTAACCATGGCATGCCCCGCCCCCAAAATGGCGGCCATGCCCCCCCCAGGCCCTGCGCCACGTTCTCATCGCTCCGGCTGGCCTTAAAGAGCCAGCTGGAGCGAGGAAAATGTGCTGCCGCCCGGCACCCCCTCCCGCCTCTTAAAGTGGGGGACAGGGCGCCGCGCGGCGTTCTCCGTGCTCTGGCTGGCTCTTTAAGGCCAGCCGGAGCACGGAGAACGTGCTGCCGCCCAGTGCCCCCTCCCGCTTCTCAAGGCGGGGGGCAGGGCGCTGGGCGGCACCGCGTTCTGTTCGCTCCCGCCGGCCCTTTAAGGCCCAAGGGAGCGAACAGAATGCGGTGCCCCGGCCGCGTTCTTTCTGTTCGCTCCCGCTGGGCCTTAAAGGGCCGGCGGGAGCGAACAGAACGCGCTCCTTAGAGGGGGCGGGGCACAAATTCATGATGTCACGATGTAGTGACATCATGACATGCGTGCCCCTGGGGCGCCTTTTCATTGGGCGCCATGGGCGCCATTTCAAGAAGATCCGCCCCTGGTTCCGTTTTTGAAAATTATACATCTGAAAGCAAATTCTGTGGAGAAAATAGAAGGATGCCTGTAAAGGCTGGGTGAGCTAAAGGCTCAGGCTGAATTTGGTTGCTAGGCCTGACTCCATTATGGAGGTAGACAATGGGAGATCAACCAGAAATCAAAATGACAACTGCTGGGGCCATTGATCTTATCAGCTAGCCGAAGAATTTCTGGGAGTTTCGAGGTGGGTCCTGCCAAGGCCATTTGGTACCAACTATCTTCTCCCCGACGTATCTCCCAGCTGTAAGTCATGGGAACGGCCATCTCCCGTGTTGCTGGGCAGAAGGGCCAATTACTGTGACTTGACAGCACCTGGTTGAAACAGGGCTATAAAAGCTCTATGCTGGGAAAGGGTCGGGGCTAAGCTTCCTTGGCTGTTCCAAGAAGGAGTGTCCAGTTACTGAGCCTGATGGAGCACTGCTGCCTGGAGAGGATGGCGGGTGGAGGGTAACCAGCAGTGGCATTCAGCCGGTACGCTGGGCGGGACTTACCTTTGAGCGGCAGTCCGCCCGTTGCGTCATGGCGCGTTCCGCTGCTTTCCCGCCCGCCCCGGCGGGCGGGAAAGCAGCGGAACGCGG
>JAJKFI010000097.1:68399-78917 GCA_029204185.1 Lerista edwardsae
CCCCCAGAACATGTTAAGGAGGCCTGGCATCATGTTAAAGTGACCCAACAGTTCCAAAACCCCAGAGCAGCTCATTTTTCAGTGGCAAGGCAAGGCATGGCTCCACTCACTGCCTGCCTGCCTCTGAGAACGTGCAGGCAACTCAAACGTGCAGGAAATTCAAACGTTGCAGGGGGCGGAGTCAATGAGTGGGCGGGTGAGTGGGCGGGGCCAGCAGTAATCCTAGAAACCGGTACTCGCGTACCCCCGCGTACCCCCTGCATGACATCACTGGATCTGCAGGATCTGTCCTGGAATTGATTAAGGCCAGTGCTTTATTCCTTGGTCCTACCCCATTGTTACATCATTCTTTCTTTCCTTGGTGACCCATGGTAAAGCTATAGTACAAGGTGTGAGAACGCAAACCCAGAGCAGTCCTGAAATTCAGAGTATCCTAACCTAAAAGTGCCATCCTCACCTGGAGTTAGGCCGGCACAGTTTGGCCAGCACAAGGGCCACCGTAAAGCGTGTGTGGACCACTCTCGGAGTCAGGGAGGATGGTGCACATCTGTGTGCTGGCCTCTCTGACTCCGAGAGTGGTCCAAGCATACTTTTTTGATGTCCTTCATGCTGGCCAAACTCTGCTGGCCTAACTGTGCCGGACTCACTCCAGGTGAGGAGGGCACTCCAAGGCAAAACCTCAGTTTGTGAACTAAACTGTGTCTGAAGAAGGAAGCTGATCAACCAGACCTGCAGGGGCCATCCAAATACCACATAGACTTGAGCAGACCGTGCCACTGTTCCACCCCTTCTGTGACATTTGGCTGATCAGACTTGTAGTGAGTACAATGGGACTTAACTCACAGGTACTGTAAGTGTGAACAGGACTGCAGCCTAAGGGGTTGAATTCAGTGCTATATCCTGCCACAGACCCCAACTATATCTCCAGATAGCGAATGGTTTGTGGGAGACAGCTTTGCATACAGTTCAAGCTACACCAGCCTTATCCACAGAGATCCTGTTCATGCATTCAAATCCAGAAATATTCCCCACTGCTCTCACTTCAATGTTCCCACCAACCTCCTTGTAAATTAAAGATGGCCTCGAGTTCACATAGGACATCCCAACAGATTACCTCTCGTCCTCGGGTTTCAACTAGCTCAAGCAGAATTAAGGATTAAAGAAGAACTTTGCTATGTGCCTCCACCATCTGCCACTAATCCCGTCCTCTGGGGGATGCAGGACACTTTGTTTGATCCTATATTTAGGCCACTGAAGCTCTTCATCTCAATTTGCATGGTCAATTGAATCGTTCTCTGATGATAATATCAGCTTTACTACTTTAGCACTGGTAGGCTCCCTCATTAGGCAGTTTGTTGCATTTTTTGAAACAGCTGGTGATTGTGCCATTGCCGGAAAGAAAATATAGATGCTTGCCAGCTGGAGATGGAAGTTGGTATTTTAGGATACTTTTAGGAAACAGGGCAAAAAAATGTTCTCAATATAATAATGGCTCTTTGAAATAGGGCATTTTCACGGGTGGCACCTGGAACATCTCTAAATCCAAAATGTATCATTTGTGAACGTCCTTGGTAGGGATGTAGATTCATTTAAAAATGAACGATAAAATGAAATGATAAAACGAAATAAACGTGTCACATTCATTTTAGCTGTACAAATGAATGGGAATTCAAATGCAAGTTTTCTAGACTTGTTTCATTTAGAACTCATTAAGTCAACCAGCTTTCCAGCACTGACGTAGCTGTGCCCATGGGGCATTTTCTGCATTTTGCAGTGGAGTAGCAATCCCAGAGCCCCACACAAAGGAAGGGAATGTTTGATCCCTTACCTTGGAGCTGCATTGCCCTTACCCCGGTGCTGGAAAGTTGGCTAGGATTGGGCCCCAATTCAGTCGTTTTCAACCAGTGTGTCCTGCATTTTGGTGTGATGTGAATGGTCTGAAGATATACCAAAGGCATTTGGGGGAGGTTTATTTATATTATTAGTAGGGCCTTGGAGGTGTGCCCCCTCCCCCACCAGCAGCAGGGTGTGCCTTGCCAATTGTAAAAATATTGATGGTGTGCCTTGACATCTGGCCTTTCAAAGGGGATTGGACAGATTTCTGGAGGAAAAGTCCATCGGAGGCTATAGGCCATGATGGGTGGTGCTACTTCCTTACGTTAGTAGTAGGCTACTTCAGACTGCCAAGTGCAAGGCAGTGGCCACAGGATGCAGACATCTTGTTGTCTTGTGTGCTCTCTGAGGCACCTGGTGGGCCACTGTGAGATGCAGGAAGCTGGACTGGATGGACCTTTGGCCTAATCCAGCAGGACTCTTCTTATGTTCTTACGACAATTTTAGAGCCCTATCAGAGTGCTGTGAGATGAAAAAGGTTGAAAATCGCTCCCTTAATTTGAAATGGAACTTTTCAACAGTCTACACAGATCACAGAAATGGGGGGGGGGAGATGGGGATGGGGAGGAGAGAGCAAAACCAGAGAAAATGACAGACTGGAAAATTTGTCCAAGGTGTAGCAAAAACAAATTTAGCAACAGTTCCAAGAAAGTCTCCAATGATCAAAGACGTCTTCTTTCCCACCCCATCTGACCCAGAACCTTCCAATGACAGAAGGCAAGGAGAGGGCTGTGGAAGACACAGCAGGCAAAAGTTTGGTTTGGCTAGTTTTGTGTTTTGGAAACAAGAGAGTTTGGAGGTTATCCTGAGGGTGCAAAAGCAGGTCTTATCCCAAATTTCTTTCCAACAACCCTATTCAGAGTCTCAGAATTTATTTTGTCAATTCCTCACCCTGTCTTTCCCGTTCCCTTAATGTATGATAGAAAGCAGAAGCCTATTTATATTCTGAACGGTCAATCTGGTCCATGTAGACTTTCCATTAGTTTTGCAGAAACAGCCACTGCAAACACCGATTTAAGCGTTACTTGTGAAAATGGCCACAGATTCTATGAAAAAAATACAAATTGCAAATTAGCCATCTGCTCTAAAACGGAAGAGTTGGAAGTGTCACCTCGGAACAACACTGGACACCCACACATTCCTCCTTTTTAGAAGCACTGCGTATCACACACGTGCAGAATGGAGCGTTTTTAAAGGACAGGACGGCACATTTGCAACAGGGCTGCTCCAGCACGACACCACTCTAGGGTTGCGCTCTGAACTGCGGCTGCCGCCTCTGCCTTTGCAGGGGATTGTTTTAGAGATTCGGTCTGTCCTCTGCAATTCAAACCTTAGGAACTTCAGGCTCATGTGACCCCCGCCCAGTGGTGTCATCTAAATGCTTTAAGAACAGGTACTCACTTTTGATTGGCATGTGTCGGGACCCGCCCACTGGAAGTGATGTCATAAGCCGGAAGTGATGTCGTGGCAGGAAGGGACATGAAAAAAGCCTTTTTTGAGGCCTCAGACAATTTTAAACTGACCCAACAGTTGCAACAGTATTCCACAGCACCCCCAGAACACGTTAAGGAGGCCTGGCATCATGTTAAAGTGACCCAACAGTTCCAAAAGTGTTCGAGAGCAGCTCATTTTTCAGTGGCAAGGCAAGGCAAGGCTCCGCTTGCTGCCTGCCTGCCTGCCTGGCTCTGAGAACGTGCAGGCAACTCAAACGTGCAGGAAATTCAAAGGTTGCAGGGGGCGGAGTCGACGAGTGGGCGGGTGAATGGGCGGGGCCAGCTGTAATCCTAGAAACCGGTACTCGCGTACCCCCGCGTACCCCCTGCATGACATCACTGCCCCGCCCCCATCCTGCTCACATGGTTGACTCTGACAATTGAGAGTCTCACAGAAGTTGTCAGTCTGCAGTGGTGGCTTTCTGGTGTGATCATGGGCGCGTTCTGTGTTTTTGGTTGTGTGCTGGCTGGGAATGCTGGAGAGAAGCTTTCGAAACAAATATGAAATGTGTATGTAGTACCGAGAAAGGCTGAGAGCTCAGTGGAGTCAATATAAAATAAGTTCAAAAGTTCTGCTTCCAACAAAAAAGCAGCTGCTAGCACATGTTGTTGTTGTTGTTCAGTCGCTCAGTCGTGTCCGACTCTTCGCGACTCCACTAGAACATGACGCATTATTAATTCATCAATCCATGATCATGTATGCCATAGTAAATTTAAGGGTAACCAGGAGACAGAACCTCATGTCTAAGTTGTTCCGAGATGTACAGATTCAGTTAATTGATCCACGAATACTCTCATGGCCCAATCCTATCCTCAGGGCAGCTGATGCAGCCTCTGCTGCATGCTGTGGCCCAGCTGGGGACCAGACTGGCTGAGAAAAGGGGTGGAAAAATCATTCACCTCTCCAGCTGCTCCCCTATGGACCTACTCAGGTCTATGCCACCGCTTTTGCTGGTGTATAGCCAGAGCCGTACCTGGCTCCGAGAGCCCCCCGGGGAGGGCGACATCACCGTGCCCCCAGCGTGTTGCCCCACCCCCATGCATCGCCTAGCCACACCTCCCTGAGCCCGGAATGGCTCTATTAAGGAGTGATACAAGTGCAGGGGGGGGCGAAAACGTGCGGGCTGTTCATTGCGTGTGTCGCCCCGCCCTACACCCTACAAAGAATCCTTTGGTGCTTCCGCTCCCCCCAGCCAGGAGGGAAGATGCGTGAGGAAGTTCCTCTTCATTTTTCCCACCCTTGGTGGCATGGCCTAAGCCCAGGGACATGCTGTGGCAGAGTGTCCGCATGGTCTCAGCCTCCGGGTGAGGAACCCAAGAGTCCTTGGGGAGAAGCTGGGCATGTGTCTCATGCCCTTCCCCATCACCACAAATACTTTTATGTCAAACAGCTACTTTACATCTTGTTGTTGTTCAGTCGCTAAGTCGTGTCCGACTCTTCGCGACCCCCTGGACCACAGCATGCCAGGCCTCCCTGTCCTCCACTAGCTTCCGGAGTTCGCCCAATTTCATGTTCATCACTTCGGTGACACTATCTAACCATCTCATCCTCTGCTGCCCCCTTCTCCTTTTGCCTTCCATCTTTCCCAGCAGGAGGGTCTTTTTTAGAGAGTCCTCTCTTCTCATCAGGTGGCCAAAATATTTGAGCTTCAGCTTCAGGATTTGTCCTTCCAGGGAGCAATCAGGCTTGACTTCCTGGAGGATTGACCGATTGGATCTCCTTGCAGTCCAGGGGACTCTCAAGAGTCTTCTCCAACACCATAATTCAAAAGCATCTATTCTTCGGCGCTCTGCCTTTCTTATGGTCCAGCTCTAACAGCCATACATGGCTACTGGGAAAACCATAGCTTTGACTAGGCGAACCTTTGTTGGCAGGGTGATGTCTCGGCTTTTGATGAAGTTGTCTAGATTCGCCATAGCTTTTCTCCCAAGAAGTAAACGTCTTTTAATTTCATGGCTGCAGTCACCATCTGCGGTGATCTTGGAGCCCAGGAAAATAAAGTCTGTCACTGCTTCCATTTCTTCCCCTTCTATTTGCCTTCTACTTTACATCTTCTACTTCTTCTACTTCTGTAAAGTACTTCTACTTTATGTCTAGCAGCAGCCAAAGGTCCAGGTGAGCAGCTCACTCAAAAGCAAAGATGCAATTTGTCTTCGCTCAGTGGAATGATGCATTTTGGAGCCAATGTTCTGACAAACATGAAGACGTGTTTCCACTTCTTAACATAATCAAGCAGCCCAATCCTACCTAAATCCCTGTGCAGTGATGCAGTTCAATTCAATTCAATTAGTTTATTAAGGTCATGGACCAGTACATAGTGATGCAGTTGCACCTTGCTCCTGAGTAAGCCCCAGCAGCTGCAACGCATCAACACGGACCTGCACCAGTGGTGCACAGGGATCCACATTGATACGTGCAGGTGGATCAAGTCCGTGAAGAGGGTTTGGCTATAGCAGTGTTATTCAAACTGCAGGTCAGGACCCACTTTGTGGGTTGCAATCTGGTAACAGGTGGGTCGTGGAAAGCTGGGAGCAGCCATCTTGGAAACTGCAGACCTTACCCTTGTTCTGTCCTTTTGTGAGTGTTAACAGTCTGAATTTTCAACTGAGGTTTTTTTTTTAAAAAATTGTTTTTAGTTCAGTGTTTTTACATCGTATTTTGTCCTCATCTTGCTTTCCGTCAGGGATGTTTCATGGTTGTGCAATTGCTGCAGTCCAGGAAAGCCAGTATGCATTTCAGGAGGGTAATTTTATTATGTTACAATGACAGCCCTTCCTGCTTGATGATGTCACTTCCTGGCACAACATCACTTCCAGGTCAATGACATCACTTCCAGTGGGTCCCAACAAGAGTGCCATTCTAAAAAGTGGGTCCCAGTCTAAGAAGTTCGAATACCACTGGGCTACAACATATGCCGGCACTGTGGATCTTGTCCCCTCCCAAGTCCAATATGCCCATCTCCCTCCTCATCACCTCATTCTACACCATGCCCTATTCGACCACCTCCCCTTACTCCATTCCATCCACCTGCGCTGAATTTACCTGCTCTGGCGGGCCTCTGTCACTGGGCCTTGCACTGATGCAAAAGGCTTTACGGCACTTTGGTGACACCGCCCTTGCTGTGACCCACATTCCCCCTGGCACAGGCCTTCAGTTGGATCAGGCCACAACTTATATGACGAGAGGGTCATTTCCTTCCAACTAACATCTTCTAAGTGCAGAGTATTCACTGGCTAGAGGCCAGTTAAGCTCCATTTTATGGAGTGGGAAGACTAAAGAGCACAGGATGCATTTAGTGCAATCCTCACCTGGAGTTAGGCCAGCAAAGTTAGGCCAGGAAAGTTTGGCCGGCACAAGGGACATCATAAAGTACATTTGAACCACTCTCGGAGACAGAGAAGCCAGCACACAGACGTGCACCATCCCCCCTGACTCCGAGAGTGGTCCAAACGTGCTTCACGATGGCCCTGGTGCCTGCCAAACTTTGCTGGCTTAATTTGTGCTGGCCTAACTCCAGGTTAGGATTGTGCCCATGGTGTAATGGAAGGATAATTACTGGGGGAGCAGAAGGAGGACGGGTTGAAGCAGTGAGATATTCAGCTTGGGAGATGCAGATGATGTAATCATGTCTGATGTACTATGTCACAGAGTTTGGGAAACGCTGTGATCGTCGATTAATTCTGTTGGCTAAGCAGCAATCCCCTGGAAATACAGAAGATAGAAAAGAGAGACAAAGTGTTGAAGAAATCTCCCACAAGAACTGGGGATTGTGCTTGCCTCCACGAAAACCATCGCACTGCTTCTAATGAGGTCATTCATTAAATGCTTGTGCAGTGTTGCTTGCACTAAGCAAGTTTAGTTATATATCTTATCCGTTTCATTCTTTCCATTTCACGCTTCACGGTTTCATTTCATTTCCAGCTCTGAAGTACAGCTGAGTTGTTAGCGACACTGTACTTCAGACACTGCTGCAAATTCAATTATATCTTAGAGGAAGAAAAACAATCAGAAGGGCTGACTTTGATCATAACCTACATAGTCAAGCCCAGTTCCTGGGCAACTCTGTGAGTCAGTGACAACGTCAGTCAGTTTAGGAGTTCCCCAGCTGCTATTTTGACCATGCATGAACTGCTCTGCAGTTTCTACTGCCATCCGATGAATTTGGCAACTAATTTGTACTATAAGACGTGAAAAGAGAGAGGAGAGACATTTCCATTTGGGTAACAGGTAATCCTTAGTAAAATTGCAAAAAAAATATTCCATTTACAGTTCCTGGGGTGTGTGTGTGAATATTTCAGTGTGATTTCAGGAAGATTTAGCTGAGAGGGTTAATGCCTCCGTTTGCCCAAAGATAACAGCTGAAGATCCAAAGGTCGTGAACTCGAGACTACCGGAAGTCTCTGTGAGCAGCAGACCTTGCAAACTGCGGCTGATTAAAAGCTGAGTTCCGGCTGCCCTCGTGAGAGGGGGAGCTGGTCAGCTGCGTCTCTGGGGGAGCAGGGAAGCCTCTTATCAGCCAGCAGAAGACAGACGGGCAGCTAAGAAAGAAGGCTAAATCCAGAAAGATCCATCTGTATGAGTGCTGTTCTTCAAAGATAGAATGTTTCTGTAAATTGTAAAAACCTTCGGGTTTGTGAATAAAAGTCTGCCTATGTAAACCGCCTTGAGTTACAGTCATTAGAGAAATCTAGTGATCTTAAGAAAGGTGGTATATAAATACAATTATTATTATTATTATTATTATTATTATTATTATTATTATTATTATTATTATTCCTTATGGTAAGATCTGCACATACATTCGATGTTTTGTTTATATTAAATATGTTGTTTATACTTGTATAAATGTTCTGCGGCAAATGTTTCCACCAAGACTATACATATCTGAATGAGCTGCTTTTTCAAAATGTGCGCACTGCCTACCAGTTATTTTGCAATATGCTTCCATAAGCTCCAGCAATGTTTTTTAATGGCTGTTTCTTTAAGCAGCCACTTCTAATCGATTTATCATTACTCACGTGGATTCCAATCCTGGGATTACAGTATCTGAATTTCGTAGTCCTGAGACAGCTGTTCTTCTTCATTCTCACAGTAGTTTACTGTGAAGCGTTACCCCTTGGAAAGCAACAGGAAACGCTTGTTCCAGCAGCAACAATCCTACCCACCTTCCCAGCCATGCTGTGCAGCCATGCCAATGAGCACGTACTGCATTCTGCAGTGGGAGGGGGGCTTTCCCCCCTTACTTCAGAGCCGCACTGCAGCTGGACCAGTGCTGGAAAGTTGGATAAAATTGTGCCCTTAGTCACCGTTCATCTCTACTGATGCAGCCAAATGGGGTGAGGCAAGGAAGGTGAGGACGGGCAGGTTTCCTCCCAATGCATCATGTTCAGTGATGTCATGCAGGGGGAACGCGGGGGAACTCAGTTCCACGTGTTAAAATTAGGGCTGACTCCGCCCACTTCACTCTCCCTCCTCCCAATTCCTCTGCAAAGAGCTTTTCTTCTTGGTTGGCCGGCACTCAGAGGGTTAAAGGGAGCGACTCCGGATTCCTAGGGGGGGCGAAGGCAGTGATGTCATTCAGGGGGAACAGACCAGAATGGGCGTTCCGGATCCTAACGGGCTCTGTGGCTGGTTCCGGGTTCCCGACAAGTGCCAATCAAAAATGAGTTCTTGTTCCTAAATCATTTAAATGACACCACTGATCATGTTCCTTTCAATATAGAAAACAACATCCGCTCCAACAACATCTGCACACAGGGCAAGTAAAGATTAAACAAACACATCTAGACCTTGTATTTTATTACAGCAACTGTAGCATGTATTTATACGGCAGGGAATCCAATCCTACAAAAATCCCCTCCCACCAAAGCATGCACTGCAGCCCTGGAGATCTCCTCTGAGTAAGGGGACATTTGTTCCCTTGCCCAAGGGTAAGCCCTTGCTGCCTCACTGGTCTACTCAGACCTGCACCAGTGATTTTCTTGGCACAAGTCCCAATTGACCCAAGAAGGATGGAAATAGGACCCAGGCTAGCACATGGCCATGGCCCTTAATGCTTGTAGTGGTGGCCCACCATGGAGTGTTGGCTCAGCCATGTCACCATTTGTGAGAGACATAAGGACCTTGCGCTGTTGGCAGCACAAAGCCCCACTAGGATCAGGCCATTAGTTGTCAGGAATCAATCTTGGCCTCACTTTCCATTCATTCAGCACTTCATTGTTAATGCTCGCATGCGGAAAACAGTATATTTATATTTACACATATCTTGTTTTTAGCCATTTCCTGGATTTTGTGATGCTGGGCAGAGTTCTTTTCTTGCTCAAATTGTTCAGATAATAGATTGAAACCTATATAAATTAGAAAATAAAGCCAAAATGAAAGTGGCAGAAACTACTCACTGTGGGATACTTGTAGACTCTTGGGAATCTACAAGGTAGATAGGTGTACTTGTCTTAAATAAGGGAGTTGAGAATATTTTTCCTTTAGCAAAGTAGACATAAAGGTGTACCGTGAAGAGATAATTGCAACATATTCTTCTCGGCTTTACATAAATAAATGCACTTCCTTCGTTGTCAAAGCGGAAACTGAGATATGCAATTTTGAAATAAATAAAATGGAATACTAAAGGAAAAGATGTTTCAGGGCACAATCTTAACCTGGAGTTAGGCTGGTACAAGTCCCTTCTGCCAGCCCAGGAGTGTCACAAACACACCATAAAATGTGTTGGGGCCCCTCTTGTTGTCAGGGAGGACAGTGCACATTCCCCATTTTTCATAGTATATATTTCTTGATCTCCGATTTCAAAGCACAGGTATTTAGAGAGTTAACTTTCAGCACAAGCTTCCTAATTTTAACACAATGTTCAGCCATAAACAAAACGTGCCACAACAAGAACGGTTCCTAATTGTCTGCCATATAACTTCACCTTGATTTGAGGACATCACGCAATATCGAGTACCATTTCAATATATCTTTGTTACTGCGGTCAACACCCACAAAACTGTTGACAAGTCTGCCGAAAAGGGTGATGCAGTGCGTGTGTACTGCTAAAATGATTTTCCAGGGAGGCTGTGTGTGTGGTGTGTGTTGTGTATTTGTGTAAATAGCAGCAGAGTTGGGAGCTTGGAGACC